>WJXA01000372.1:0-104511 GCA_014282245.1 Rhododendron simsii | reverse complement strand
GCCATGAAGGGCTAGGCCTTAGCAGACTTTCTTGCTGATCATCCATGCGTGGTATCGGCGATGAGTCTGAAGTAGGATTGAACGCTCTTGAAATATCACTCACTCCTTGGACACTGCTCTTTGACGAATCAAGGACTTAGGAAGTCTCAGGCTGTGGAGTAATTATTATTTCTCCCCAAAGCCTGAGGACTGAATTGTCCTTTCAATTTGATTTCCCATGTACAAACAATCAAGCTGAATATGAAGCAGTTGTTATAGGCCTTGAGATCCTTAGGGATTTAGAGGCCAGAGAAGTAAAAGTTATTGGGATTCAAACCTTGTAATCAATCACTTGGCGGGAACGTTCAAATGCTATAGTCAGGACTTAGCTCCTTATTATATGGCAGCAGTGCAATTAATTCAAGATTTTGATAACGGAACTGTCAAGCACATTTCAAGGAGTATGAACACAGAAGCCACAACTTGGCTCAAGCCTCAACAGGTCTGAAGTTAGCTCCAAAAACAATCCATACGATCATCACAGTCCAAAAGAGGTTGTTACTCTTTCCTAAAGAGGCCTCATCATAGGGCCTTTAGGGAGGTAAGAAGGAGAGTCATGAGTTATATTCTCGTGGGAGATGAATTATACAAGAAGAGCCCTGAAGATGACTTACTTTAAAGATGCTTAGGGCACCCTGAAGCCATGAGGGTCATGAGTGAAGTCCATGAAGGAGTCTGTGGAGCTCATTAATCAGGGATAAAGATGAGATGGCTAATCAGAAGGTATGGATACTATTGGCCAACCATCTTGGAGGATTGTATTCGTTTTTCTACAGGATGTCAGCCCTGTCAAGCCCATGGCCCAATTCAGCATGTCCCTGCAGCTGATTATCATGCTGTGGTCAAACCTTGGCCATTTAGAGGCTGGGCCCTTGATGTAATTGGAAAAATTTATCCTCCTTCGTCTGGAAATCATGCTTACATCTTGGTAGCCACGGATTACTTTACTAAATGGGCAGAAGCTGTGCCATTAAAGTCTATGGATCAACAAGAGGTAATTAAAGTAATCGAGGAGAGAATCATCCATAGGTTTGGATTGCCTGAACACTTGGTTGCAGATAGGGGTACAATATTCATGGGAGAGCAAGTGATCAATTTTGCTGCATAGCAAAATATCATCGTTTCCAATTCCACTCCTTATTATGCACAAGGAAATGGTCAGGCTGAATCCACCAATAGGACTTTCATCAACATTATAGAGAAAATGGTGGAAGATAACCCAAGGGCCTAGCACGAATTACTTTCTGAGGCCTTATGGGCTTAC
This sequence comes from Rhododendron simsii, assembly GCA_014282245.1. Lineage (NCBI taxonomy): Eukaryota > Viridiplantae > Streptophyta > Magnoliopsida > Ericales > Ericaceae > Rhododendron > Rhododendron simsii. Next base: position 103,208 of record WJXA01000372.1, on the reverse strand, counting down.
AGAACCTCAAAGAAGGAAGCCACCACTGTGACTCCTTATATGTTGGTGTATGGGAATGATCCAGTCCTACCGATGGAGGTAGCAGTAAAGTCAACAAGGATAGCATATCAACATGGCCTCACTCCTGCATATTACACTCAGGCCATGCTGATGGAACTTGAGGACTTGGACGAGGTTAGGCTTGCAGCCCTTGATCATATGTTGGTTCAGAAAAGAAGAGTTGCTAAATTTTATGACAAACGCGTAAGAAAGAAGAGCTTTATTGAAGGGGACTTAGTTTGGAAGGCTGTCTTTCCCCTTGGGGAAAAGAATCCAAGATATGGCAAGTGGTCTCCAACCTGGGAAGGACCTTACCAGATTGCTCAAGTCCTTAGAGGTAATGTCCATCTTCTCATGGACTTAAATGGCGGTTTGTTTAAGCATTTAACAAACGGGAAGTACTTAAAACATCATTATCCCACTATGTAGGAAATGAGAGATTTTGGGGAAATCCAATCTAACAAGCCATAGAAAAGTCTGTTAGCAAGGCCTGAGCAGAGGCCACGGTACTTGTCATGCAAAAATTGATAAAGGCCTCAAGCTTAGGCCACCTATCGTTAAACCAAACCAGTGCCTTGGCCATTTAAGGGAAAGTTCCAGGCCAGGTAGAGAGAGAACAAAATCAAAGTTATGACAAGTTTTAAAACAAAAGAAGAGAGGTGAGACCTCAAGAGTCATGACCTACAGACGGCCTTCAAGATTGTTTTTTAGGTCCTCCCAGGAGGTGTCAAGGCTGACAAGCTGGGCTTCAAGCATTTCCCTCTGTCCTCAAAGATTTGGCATCTCCTCAACCAGAAGGTTCAATTTTATCTTTTGGCTCCGTGATCCAGCTTTCAGGCCGTCATGTTGTTTGGACAGACTCGTGGTTTCCTTCCGGAGGTCAATTAAGCGGCCTTTGGCTCGTGCTAATTTGGCCTTAAGATCTGCAATTTCATCAGAAGTAGCAACAATGCTTGCTTCATTGAATCGCATGTCTTCCTTCAGTTGAAGCCATTCAGCACTGAACTTGGCGAGCTCCACGTCAACCGCCTCTAGCTCTGCCATCTTGGCATGTACCTTGTTGAGTTCATGGGAGGAGGAGTCATGAGATTTCACCATATCGGGGAATTCCTTTCGGAAATGCTGGAGTACAGTTTCTTCTACCCCTAAGGCTTGGGACTTTACCAGCACGTCCATGGCCTTCTTGATATTTGAAGCCCTAGCAGGATGGGCTACCGCTTTGAAGTTTTGAAGCAAGGCCATTCTGAGGGCTGTTTTGGCCTCAAAAACTTCCTCAGAGGAGAACTGAGATAGTGAAGTTGAGCCAAGTCTACTGCCAGAGGTGCCAGAAGTGGCTGCTTTCAATAGATTCTGGGCTGATTTGAACAAAGTATCCAGATCTTCATCTTCATCATTCTCTGCCACATTGACAAGCTCGGGGTCAACAGAAGGATTGACTGATGGAGCAGACTGGGCAATTGGAGATCTGGGCTTTTCTGGAGTCCTTGATGATGCCTCGTGTTCAGGTTCTTGGTCAGACAGGTTGAGTTTTTTCTCTTCAGCCTCTACTTCCTCTTCGAAGTAGTCATCGAGTTCCTGGGGATTGAAAACAAGAGGGAGTTGGTAGTAATACGGGGCCATAAAAGCTGGTAATTTCATGTCACAATACATCCTTACGATTGAATTATGCTCTGTTGCAGACACGGTGTTCTCAGAATCGGCTGGCATTGAAATCTTCTTTCTCAATTCCTTTTTCTTCGAAGGGGCCAATTCTGCCTGCCCTTCTTCGCCTTTGGAGGTGGCCTATAAGAAGGAAAGTTAGTGGAACATTCAAATAGAGTGTAGGTAGAAGAGCTGAGGAGAGCCCAGACCTTTCCCGAAGGATCGGTTTCGGGAGAGCTTGTCTTAGCACTACTTCGTGTTCTTCCAGCAACTACTGTCTCAGAAATCTACAGAGAAAATGAAGGCATAATTACCTTATCCTGAAGGACTGAGCAGAGGACCAAAAGAACTCATACCTTTGGCCATTGCCTCTTGGCTGTGGTATTCACCCTTTTGGGCCTTTGAGCAGGAGGATTTGCATAAACTTCCTTTGCTTCATCTTCTAAACCTGCCAACAAGAGAAGAAATCAGTCCAGATCTTAAAAGGATTAAAGAAATTAAAGCATAAATAGGTCTCTTAATATTACCTTTTCTTTTGACGCTGGAGGCCAGAGAAGGACGGACTTGTTGCAAAGGAAGGGTTATGCCAGGTTCAGGGTCTCCAGTAGGATGAGGCAGAACGTTGGTGAGAATGTCCAGATATGGAGCCGAAAAATGCAGCTTTGTATAACCTCCCCACCAACTGTCAAATTTTGCTCCCTTGTCAGTACGTTCCACGTAGGGGTGAAGGGCAAAGGTCTTCCTAGCTTCAGGGAGGACGTTCCTGACTCTTTCTAAGTCCCTTGGCTGGATCACAGGCCTGTCAGTGAAGTCCTCATTCAAGGACTGGTATGGGGGCACAGGAGTAAGCTGGCACAAACCGAATTGCCTGGCAAATTGAGCTGCATTGTAGTACTCCACTCCGCACTTGTAGTTGGTAGGGGTAAAAGCCATCCCGTACATGAGGTCCCTGGAGATCAAGAAGCTGGTCCAGACCTTCATATGATCGTCATAATCATCTCCTGGGTCCGAGGCACCTCATTTCAGCCACCAAGGTACGGTATCCCTCGTAAATGGCATCCAATTCTTTCCCATACTCGTAAGTTCGTGGTAGGAAAATTTGAAATAGACGCCAAATGCAAATCGGGGGCCACGGGTGTCAATATAATGAAGGCCATAGCAAGTATTCTCTGATTTCTTGTTCATGGGCGGAGCAAGTTTGGGAAAGTAGGACCATAGCCATAGGGTGATGATCCACAGTGGACCAGGGGCGAAAACAAACTTGTTGCTGATTAATTCTTTCATACCTCGATAAAGATGTGCCAGGACCAAGGGGCCTAGTGCCAGCTTTTGCCCAGAAGCTAGGGCACAGGCCAAATCAATGAAATCCTTGGTTACTCTATTCGCAGAAACACAAAAGATGAACTTGTTTAGCCAGTACAGGAGAAAGGCCACATGCTTAGTGTCTTCAACTGGACCTTTTCGGGCATAATGATTTATGAAAGGAGAAAAAGACAGAGGCTCTTTGTACTTAAAATAAGGGGTTTTTTGGGATAAAAAGTAATTGGCCTCAATCCCTTGGGGACGGAGGCCCGTCAGAAAGGCCAGGTCTTGAAGTGTGGAGCTCATGAGACTAACCTTGAAATGGAATGAGTTCGTGGTGACTGACCAGAACTGTGATGCTGCGAGGAAGAGATTTTTATCCATGTCGATCAGGGACCGACTGAGAAGAATGGCGTCTCTGATTCCAATCTGCCTCCATAGATCCCCTTTAGCCTCCATTTCTCGATCAAGCCACTCAACGTACTTGGCGTCAGGTCTATGCCAAAGTCTGTTGGGTATCTCTGTAGTAAAGCGACTCCAGTCAAGGCTGGGCGACTCAAAAGGAATGGCTTCTTCCGCCAGGGGGTACATCGAGGAGAGTTGAGGAGGGAACCCAAGCTGAAAAGCAGGCCCTAATCCTACTCGATCAGCGTTCGCAATCACCAAAACATCATTGGTGATCGCGATGTGCTCGTCAGCCAGTATCTTGCGGGATGACTGTGGTAAGCTCCCCCATTTAGTGGTTTCATGGGCTTTAATGGGTAGTGTGAATGAAACTACGAATTAGCCCATGGTTCTTTTCTGGGAATTTACTGAAGGAAAAAGAACCAACAGAGAGAAGGTAGAGAGAGAATAGGAGTTACCCAAGAGGTGGAGTTTTAATATGAAGGTGGTTGCAAGAATCAAGGGCCATGTTGCAATTCTCTCTCCTCACGTTTCCTATTTCAATGAGATTAGTTGATTGACACAAGAGACCCTATTTCCGTGGGTTTGAAAAAATCACCAGCCATTTGAGGTCAAGGCTCCTGAGGTGTGACATCCATGTCTTTCTTTTTCCTTAGGCCAAATGGGCCATCTAATTAATTTAAATGGCCTTATAACTAACCCATAAAAATACTTCGGTGGGGTTTTAACTAGATCATGGGTCGGCTGAATTTTTATGCAAATAGGACTAAATCTGAGCCCGAATCCAACTAGAGAATTGGGCCCAGTCAACATGGTTTGGCCCTAATTTTGATCCAATACATCTTTTTTTGCCCAATTTAATTAAAAGATAATTAAATGGCCTTCCAACGCTTGCCCAGGACTGGGTGCCAAAAACGGGTGTAATTTACAATGCCTTGATCTTGTTCAAGATCTAGGCTTGTAAATTAGGACAGAGTACTGTTTTTGGCATAACCAAACGAGTCCTTATGGGCAACTTGTAATCAGGCTTTATTTAGCCTAAGAATTTTAAATTCAAATATTTCAACTCAAAAAGATAATCAGGCCTTAATTAGGCCTAACAACTTTTCGAATTCCCAAGCATGTCTCTTAATTGGGTTTTAGGCTCCCACTTTGAATTAAACTCTACCAATTCCCAAGATAAAAACCCCACCGAGGAGTACTATCATCGGCATTAGTTGATAGCCTTTTGGGCCTAAGGAACACGTGTCATCACCTCAGGCCTTGCATTGGCCTCCATGCAGTTTTTGAAGCCGCCAGGACTATCTCTTGTGTCAATCAAGAGTCTAATCTCATTGAATTTCTAACGTGAGGAGAGAGAATTGCAACGGCGTTCCTTGATTCTTGCACTGTGCTTCATAAAAACTCCACCTCTTGTAACTCCTATTCTCTCTCTACCTTCTCTCTGTCTTCTTTTTCCTTCCTCGAGAGAAACCCAGAAAAGAAAACCCTAAACCTTCGTAGTTTCTATCTCTGCTCTCGACCCTTCACAGAGATGGCTACCCATAAAGCCCATACGTTGCCTCCAAACCCTAATAGCTTATCCGTGCAGATTTGCAAGATACTGGCTGACGAGCACATCGCGATCACCAATGATGTTTTGGTGATCGCGAACGCTGATCGAGTAGGATTAGGGCCTGCGTTTCAGCTTGGGTTCCCTCCTCAACTTTCCTCGATGTACCCCCTGGCGGAAGAAGCCCTTCCCTTTGAGTCGCCCAGCCTTGACTGGAGTCGCTTTACAACAGAGATACCCAACAGACTTTGGCATAGACCTGATGCCAAGTACGTTGAGTGGCTTGATCGAGTAATGGAGGCTAAAGGGGATCTATGGAGGCAGATTGGAATCAGAGACGCCATTCTTCTCAGTCGGTCCCTGATCGACATGGATAAAAATCTCTTCCTCGCAGCATCACAGTTCTAGTCAGTCACCACGAACTCATTCCATTTCAAGGTTGGTCTCATGAGCCCCACACTTCAAGACCTGGCCTTTCTGACGGGCCTCCGTCCCCATGGGATTGAGGCCAATTACTTTTTATCCCAAAAAACCCCTTATTTTGAGTACAAAGAGCCTCTGTCTTTTTCTCCTTTCATAAATCATTATGCCCGAAAAGGTCCAGTCGAAGACACCAAGCATGTGGCCTTTCTCCTGTACTGGCTAAACAAGTTCATCTTCTGTGTTTCTGCGAATAGAGTAACCTAGGACTTCATTGATTTGGCCTGTGCCCTAGCTTCTGGGCAAAAGCTGGCACTAGGCCCCTTGATCCTGGCTCATCTTTATCGAGGTATAAAAAAGTGTTAATCAGCAACAAGTTTGTTTTCGCCCCTGGTCCATTGTGGATCATCACCCTATGGCTTTGGTCCTACTTCCCCAAACTTGCTCCGCCCATGAACAAGAAATCAGAGAATACTTGCTATGGCCTTCATTATATTGACACCCGTGGCCCCCGATTTGCATTTGGCGTCTATTTCAAATTTTTCTACCACGAGCTTACGAGTATGGGAAAGAATTGGATGCCATTTGCGAGAGATACCGTACCTTGGTGGCTGAAACGAGGCGCCTCGGACCCAGGAGATGATTACGACGATCATATGGAGGTCTGGACCAGCTTCTTGATCTCCAGGGACCTCATGTACGGGATGGCTTTTACCCCTACCAACTACAAGTGCGGAGTGGAGTACTACAATGCAGCTCAATTTGCCAGGCAATTCGGTTTGTGCCAGCTTACTCCTGTGCCCCCATACCAGTCCTTAAATGAGGACTTCACTGACAGGCCCGTGATCCAGCCGAGGGATTTGGAAAGAGTCAGGAATGTCCTCCTTGAAGCTAGGAAGACCTTTGCCCTTCACCCCTACGTGGAACGTACTGACAAGGGAGCGAAATTTGACAGTTGGTGGGGAGGTTATACAAAAATGCACTTTTCTGCTCCATACCTAGACATTCTTGCCAATATTCTACCTCACCCAACTGGCGCACCCGAACCTGGTATAACCGTTCCTTTACAACAAGCCCGTCCTTCCCTAGCCTCCAGCGTCAAAAGAAAAGGTAATGTACAAAGGATTACTCATGCTTTAATTTCCCTAATCCTTTTCAGCTCCGGACTGATTTCTCCTCTTGTTGGCAGGCTCAGAAGATGAACCGAAGGAAGTTTCCGCAAATCCTCCTGCTCAAAAGCCCAAAAGGGCGAAGACCACAGCCAAGAGGCAATGGCCAAAGGTATGAATTCTTTTAGTCCTCTGCTTAGTCCTTCAAGATAAGGTAATTATGCCTTCATTTTCTCTGTAGGTTTCTGAGACAGTAGTTGCTGGAAGAACACGAAGTAGTGCTAAGACAAGCTCTCCCGAAACTGATCCTTCGGGAAAGGTCTGAGCTCTCCTCAGCTCTTCTCGTTATGATCTATTTGAATGTTCTACTGACGTTCCTTCTTACAGGCCACCTCCAAAGGTGAAGAAGGGCAGGCAGAATCGGCCCCCTCGAGGAAAAAGAGATTGAGAAAGAAAATTCCGACGCCAGCCGATTCTGAGAATACCGTGTCTGCCACAGAGCATAATCCAATCGTAAGGATGTACTGTGACATGACTTTCCCAGCGTTTATGGCCCCGTATTACCACCAACTCCCTCTTGTTTTCAATCCCTAGGAACTCGATGACTACTTTGAAGAAGAAGTAGAGGCGGAAGAGAAGAAACTCGACCTGTCTGATCAAGAACCTGAGCATGTGGCATCCTCGAGGACTCTAGAGAAGCCTAGATCTCCAATTACCCAGTCTGCTCCATCAATCAATCCTTCTGTTGAGCCTGAGCTTGTTAACGTGGCAGAGGAAGATGAGGATGAGGACTTGGACTCTCTGTTCAAATTTGCCTAGGATCTGTTGAAAGCAGCCACCTCTGGTACCTCAGGCAGTGGGCTTGGCTCAACCTCACAATCACAGTTCTCCTCGGAGGAAGTTTCTGAGGCCAAAACAGCCCTCAGAATGGCCTTACTTCAGAACTTCAAGGCGGTAGCTCATCCTGCTAGGGCTTCAACTATCAAGAAGGCCATGGACATGTTGGTAAAGTCCCAAGCCTTGGGGGTAGAAGAAACTGCACTTCAACATTTCCAAAAGGAATTCCCCGATATGGTCAAATCTCATGATTCCTCCTCCCATGAGCTCAGCAAGGTACATGCCAAGATGGCAGAACTAGAGGCGGTTGATGTGGAGCTTGCCAAGTTCAGTGCTGAATGGCTTCAACTGAAGGAAGACATGCTATTCAGTGAAGCCAGCATTTTTGCTACCTCTGATGAAATTGCAGATCTTAAGGCCAAATTAGCACGAGCCGAAGGCCACTTGGTTGACCTCCGGAAGGAAACCACGAGTCTGTCCAAACAACATGACGATCTGAAAGCTGGATCACGGAGCCAAAAGATAAAATTAAACCTTCTGGTTGAGGAGATGCCAAATCTTCGAGGACAGAGGGAAATGCTTGAAGCCCAGCTTGCCAGCCTTGACACCTCCTGGGAGGACCTCAAAAACAATCTTGAAGGCCGTCTGTAGGTCTTGACTTCTGAGATCTCACCTCTTTCTTTTGTTTTAGACTTGTCATAACTTTGATTTTGCTCTCTCTCTATGCCTGGCCTGGAACTTTCCTTTAAATGGCCAAGGCACTGGTTTGGTTTAATGACAGGTGGCCTAAGCTTGAGGCCTTTATCAATTTTTGCATGACAGGTACCATGGCCTCTGCTCAGGCCTTGCTATCAGACTTTTCTATGGTTTGTTAGATTGGACTTCACCAAAGTCTCTCATTTCCCACATAGTAGGATAATGATGCTTTAAGTATTTTCCATTTGTTAAATGCTTAAACAAACCGCCATTTAAGTCCATAAGAAGATAAACATTACCTCTAAGGACTTGAGCGATCTGGTAAGGCCCTTCCCAGGTTGGGGACCACTTGCCATATCTTGGATTCTTTTCCCCCAAAGGAAAGACTGCCTTCCAAACTAAGTCCCCTTCAGTGAAGCTTTTCTTTCTTACGCGTTTGTCGTAAGATCTAGCCACTCTTCTTTTCTGAACCAACATGTGGTCAAGGGCTGCAAGTCTAACCTCGTTCAAGTCTTCAAGTTCCATCAACATGGCCTGAGTATAATCTGCAGGAGTGAGGCCATGTTGATATGCTATTCTTGCTGACTTTACTGCTACCTCCATTGGTAGGACTGGATCATGCCCATACACCAGCATATAAGGAGTCACGGCGGTGGCTTCCTTCTTTGAGGTTCTGTAGGCCCATAAGGCCCTAGAAAGTAACTCATGCCAGGCCCTTGGATTATCTTCCACCATTTTCTCTATAATGTTGACCAGAGTCCTATTGGTGGACTCAGCCTGACCATTTCCTTGAGCATAATAGGGAGTGGAATTGGAAACAATGATTTTTTGTTGTGCAGCAAAGTTAATCACTTGCTCTCCCATGAATATCGTCCCCCTATCTGCAACCAAATGTTCAGGCAGCCCAAACCTATGGATGATTCTTTCCTTGATCACCTTGATTACCTCTTGTTGATCCACAGACTTTAATGGCACAACTTCTGCCCATTTAGTGAAATAGTCTGTGGCTACTAAGATGTAAGTATGATTTCCAGAGGAAGGAGGATAAATTTTTCCAATCACGTCAAGAGCCCAGCCCCTAAATGGCCAAGGTTTGACCACGACATGGTAATCAGCTGCAGGGACGTGCTAAATTGGGCCATGAGCTTGACAAGGCTGACATCCTTTAGAAAAACGAATACAGTCCTCTAAGATAGTTGGCCAATAGTATCCATACCTTCTGATCAATCATCTCATCTTTATCCCTGATTGATGAGCTCCACAGATTCCTTCGTGGACTTCACTCATGACCCTCATGGCTTCAGGGTGCCCTAAGCACCTTAAAAGTAAGTCATCCTCGGGGCTCTTCTTGTATAATTCGTCTCCCACGAGAATATAACTCATAGCTCTCCTCCTTACCTTCCTAGAGGCCCTACGATGAGGCCTCTTAAGGAAAGAGCTGATAGGTGTACGCCAATCGTTCTCAGGTTCGTCATCTGACTCTTCACCTGTGAAGTCAGACGTAAACACTTCCAGCCCTAGACCCCTTCTCCTAACAGATGGTAACAATCTCTTTCGGACTGTAATGATTTTGTGGACTGTCTCTGGGCTAACCTTAGGCCTGTTGAGGCCTGAGCCAAACTGTTGGCTTCAGTGTTCATACTCCTTAAAACGTGCTTGACAGTTACATTGTCAAAGTCTTGAATTAATTGCATTGCTGCCATATAATAAGGAGCCAAGTCCTCACTATAGCATTTGAACGTTCCTGCCAAGTGATTGATGACAAGGTTTGAATCCCCAATAACCTTTACATTTCTGGCCTCTAAATCCCTAAGGATCTCAAGGCCTATAACGATTGCCTCATATTCAGCTTGATTATTTGTACATGGGAAATCAAATTGAAAGGACAATTCAGTCCTCAGGCCTTGGGGAGAGATAATAATTACTCCACAGCCTGAGACCTCCTGAGTCCTTGATCCGTCAAAAAGCAGTATCTAAGGTGTGAGTGAGATTCCAAGAGCGTTCAGTCCTACCTCAGAATCATCGCCGATATCCACGCATGGATGATCAGCAAGGAAGTCTGCTAAGGCCTGGCCCTTCACAGCTTTTTGAGGAACATATTGGAAGCTAAATTCCATTAGAGCTAAAGACCATTTGCCAATTCGGCCTCTCATGATTGGTCGAGAAAGCAAGTACTTAACTAGGTCTGTTTTACTCATAATGTAAACCAAAACGGGAAGCATGTAGTGCCTCAATTTTATTGCTGAAAAGTACAAGGCAAAACAAATCTTTTCAATAGGAGTGTATCTCCTTTCACAAGGAGTCAACAACCTACTTAAATAATAAACTGCCTGTTCCTTTCCTTGAGCGTTGTCTTGGGCTAACAGGCCTCCAATAGAGCCTTCAGCTCCTGAGATGTAGAGCTTCAACGGCCTGTTCTTGATGGGAGGCATAAGGACTGGGGCCGTTGCTAAATAGCCTTTGATCTCATCAAAAGCCTTCTGATGGCTTGCCTCCCAAACAAAAGTGTCATGATCCTTCAACTTCAAAAGTGGAGAAAAGACCTGAACCCTTCCTGCTAGGTTTGAGATAAATCTTCTCAAGAAGTTGAACGAACCCAAGAGCTTCTACAACTCCTTCTTGGTGGTAGGAGGCTTTGCTTCCACGATTGCTTTGGCTTTGTTCTTGTCAACCCCAATCCCTCTGTTGTGGACCAAGAATCCAAGGAACTTGCCTGCGGAGACTCCAAAGGCACACTTTAAGGGGTTTACTTTCAAATCAAACTGTTGCATTCTCAAGAAAGATTTCCTCAAGTATTCCAAATGCTCATCATAGGACTGAGACTTGACCACGATATCATCAATGTAGATTTCCATGAAGTGGCCAATGAAATCGTAAAAATGGCGTTCATTGCTTGTTGAAACGTAGCACCTGCGTTCTTTAAGCCGAAGGGCATTATGACCCACTCGAAGGTTCCTAGGGCTCCAGGACACCTGAAAGCAGTCTTAGCCGTATCGGCCTCATTGATAAAGATCTGGTTGTACCCAGAATGTCCATCCATGAAGGACAAAACCTTGTGACCAGAAGCTCCATCCACCAATTGATCTACGACTGGCATCGGATACTCGTCCTTTGGAGAAGCCAAGTTCAAGTTTCTGAAGTCTACACATACTCTGACCTTGCCGTTCTTCTTAAGGACTGGAACAATGTTAGAGAGCCAAGTAACATACCTGGCTGTGCGTATGAACCCAGCGTTGAACAGACGTTCGATCTCATCCTTGACCTGTAGATAGACCTCATTGGACATCCTCCTTGGGGGTTGTTTGAAAGGTCTGAATTCTGGTTGAATGGGAAGCTTGTGCTCCACTAGGTCTCTGGACAGACCTGGAAGCTCTTCGTAAGTCCAAGCAAAACAGGACTTGAACTTCTTTAAGAGCTGGATGAGCTTTTCCTTCACGTCTTTTGGCAGAAGTTGACTAATATATACAGGCTTGGGATTCTCTGCATCTCCCAAATTAACTTCTTCCAAAGGGTCTTGCACGTCTGCCTTTAAATCATCCAACTTGGCTGGGGCTGCTTCTAGGTCTTCCAAGCGGATTTCATCAAGATCTTCAACCAGGTTTTCATCCTCGTTGATGACTTCGGCCGCACAGGCCGAAAAATCTTCCTCTGGCTCTTGACTTCCCCTCAGCCTCTTCTCTAGTAAATACGCTTCAAATTTTGACAATGTGGTTCGCAGGGCCACATGCTTTTCTGCTTCTGAAGGGCTTACTGACATTGAGAAGAGTGTTTGGATGAAGCTATAATCGGCCTGCTTGACTCCGTAATCATTGGACCGATTAATTCTTGAAAAAGTGCCTTCACTTCTTCAGCTGACTTCTTGTTATGAATGGGGGCTATTCTGTGGCGACCATATTTGTCAAGGCCTGCCACCTTCATTAGACCAACCCCCTCATCATATAAGTGGGCCTCTGCATGGTTGGTAGAGGCCTTGAATGGTCTACGGTCAGCCCAGATCACCTCCACATCATCTTGATTCCAAAAAATCAGACATTGGTGAAGGGTTGAGGGGACCGCTAGACAGGAGTGAATCCAATCTCTCCCCAGCAGAACATTGAAGGAAGAGTGTGAATTAACAACAAAGAAAGGTGTTGTTAAAGTCTTGGATCCTATCGTTAAGTTCATGATCAAAATACCTTGGCATGCTGTCTCCTTCCCGGTGAAATCAATCGAGGCGGCATTGCATGACACTAGGTCTTGATCAGTCTTCCCGAGCCTCTGCATCATGGCCTTAGGAATGAGATTGGCTGCTGACCTGTTATCTACTAAGATAAGGTTGACTGGCATCCCATCGAGGCAACCAGCAATGAACAAAGGCTTGATGTGTTTGTTCATTGTGGGGCTTGGCCTTTCAAAGATCACGCTGGCAGCACGGTCTTCAGTCTTCTCCTCGGCTTCGTCCTTCAGCACAATTACTGAAGGCCCATTCAGTCCTACCGAGAAGGACTCGTTGAGAATCTCCGCCGTCTGCCCCATCTCTACAACATCTCCTTCCATGGCTATTGGAGTGTTGTCCTTGGCTTCTAGTTCTGCCGGTAAGAATACAACCATATTGCACTGCATATTAGAACCCTGTCCAGGCACAAATACCCTTGGCTTGTCTTAGAAGGAGCAGATATCCTGTGGCTCATCTTCAATTTCAACCAACCCTGGCTGAATTCGATTGAACACAGATTCCCGTACAACCCTCCTTCCTTTAGACCTGTGATGCTCCTTAGGACTCGGTTCAGCCCTTCCGACGATAATGCTTTTCAGGACCGGCTTGTTAGGACTGGCATGGTGTCCACATTCTGTACACACCATAGAGCAGGTTGGTTTTTCTGGTTTCTTCACTCCTGAAGGTCTGGACCACCATGAATTTTGCTTCTCAAACCTCCTGACTCGTTCAGTCCTGACATCCCCTTCATCATAAAAGGAATCCCAGTACCTGCCGGGGCTGGACTTGTATGCTGCTCTGGAAGGTGCTCCCAAACTTATCTTCGGCCTAGGGACAGCCCTAGGCATGTCTCTCATGTTGACAGAGACCATATTTGTGCTCAGCCCTGAAGGAAAGGGATTGCCATCCACTCCCATAGGCTGTTTGTCTTTCTCGGGAAACTTGAACTCCCCTCGTTCAATCTTATCCTGGATGTCATTCCTAAATACTATGCAATTATTAGTAGTATGACTCCAAGAATTGTGATACTTACAATACTCTTTGCCCTTCAGCTCTTCCGGAGTTGGAATCTTGTGACCGAAAGGCAGTTTGAGCAGCTTGTCAGCAAGGAGTTGATCGAAGATAGCTTCAGCCCTACCCACGTCAAAAGTATAAGTCCTGGTTGACTTATTGAAAGTGTTCTGGGCTGGCTGCTTCGTGGGCTCCATCTTGACAAAAGCCTTACAAACGTATGGCTTTTTGTTAATGATTTCAGCCACTGCCACTTCTGGGTCTACCTCCGCTTCTACTACAGCAACCTCATAGTTAGGGTCGCGGTAATACGTCCCTTTGGATGCTGTCTTCCTGTCCTGCTCCTCCGCCAAGAACTTTTCATAATGAGAAGCCTTGGAGGATAATTCAAACAGGTCTCTGAACTCCATTCCCTAGAACTTCTTCTTCATTTCAAAGCTCAGGCCGTTTAATGCTATTCACACGTATTCGGCCTCAGGAAGGACTATCTTGCATTTGAATCGAGCAGTCTTGAAACGTAGGAGGTAGGACTCTACAGATTCAAGATGGGTTTGACGATAGCACGAGAGGTCCGCCAGCGTCACTTCTAGCTCTACCCTGTAGAACTGCTGGTGAAACATTTCCTCCAACTGTGCCCAGGTCTAAATGGAGTTAGGTGGCAAGTTGATATACCAAGTGAAGGCTGTCCCAGTAAGAGAATCGGGAAAAAGCCTCAACTTCAGTGCATCAGTGGTTCCAGCCTCTCCACATTGAACTTGAAACCTGGCAATGTGCTCCACGGTTGATTGCATGCTCTCACCATTGAAGGTCTGGAATTCTGGGACTCTATAGCCCTTTGGGAAGGGTGTATTGTCCACCTCCTCGGTATGAGGCTTCCTATACATTGGCCTTCCCAAAGGTCTGAAACCAGGTCCTAACTGCTCCTGGAGCAGATTCAAGACTTGATCTCTTCCCATGACTAGGTCTGGCTCAGGAGGCGGCTGTGGGTGCGCCTCTTGTGCCTGCTGGTTCTGGACTGGACTTGCCCCCCGAGTATCAGAGCTTTGAGGAGTACGTGCAACTCCTTTATCCTTTCCAGAGCCCTGGCCTCCGTGCGAAGGCCTTCTGTCTGTCTTGTCGGGCTTGTTATGGTTCTCGACCAGAACAAACCTTTGATCGTCATTTGGAGGCGTCGAAGCTCCTCCAATCACGACTCCCTTCTCCTTTTGCCCCCCGAGTGCAGGGCTATTAGATGAAGTAGTGTGATAAAATGTTTGAGGAGGGGGAGGTACCCCCAATAAGCCAGCTTGGTCTTGACCGTTGCCAAAGACACCAAACTGTGGAAAGCCCTGCTGCTGAGGAGCGAGCGGTAGCCTCTCTGTAAGCGTAGCAACCATTTTGTTGACTGCTATGGTCAGAGGTTCCAAGGACTGAGTGAACGATTGCGAGATTGAACTCGTAACGTTATTGGAGATCTCACGTCCCGCCATAAACATATAATTTTTGACGCTGTCGGTAGCGTCGCTAAGATCTTGGGCGCTGATCTGAGGACCAGCTTCCTCGAGTAATGGCACGTCGACTGCCACTCCCACAGGACTTTGTGGTGGATCCGGTTGCTGCTGTTGTTGCGGCTTCTTGACCATGATAAAACCCTTAGACGATTAGGGTCCCACTGGGTGTGCCAAAAGATGTTCGGCTACGAAAATGGCTCAAGGACTGAGCGTGCGGGCGTGCCAAGACTTGTCGCGTCTAACGTAAGGACTGGGCGTCCCTTTTCTGACTTCGAATCTGTGAGAGCGATAGTGCTGCAAACCTAAGGGCTAGATTGCAGTGATGGTTCGTGGTTTTGCCTCTGCGAGCGAGGACTTAATAATTTCCTAACCGTGTAGGAAAAGAAGTAGCAACGTAGAATAACTTTGACATATTGTAATAACAAAGTTGGGGTATAAGAGAGATATGAATAATTTTATGAGTAAATTACAGTAAATCCCCCTCAACTAACCTGAATTTTCACTTAAGCCCCTCCGACTACAAAATCCAACAGTGTGCACCCTCTAACTATCCAGAATTGACACTTAACACCCTTTTGTTAGGTCTCCGTAGGAAAAATGCACCGACGGCCATATCCGGCCACCGGGCGGCCGATCCGAGCCGTCCAAAAAATTTTTTAAAAAAAACCGAGTGGGCTAACGCGGGAATCAACGGCATCCGACGTGCGTAGGTGCTCGATCCAAACACCCTAAGAATTTAAATGGGATGTTTAGATCGAGCACCTACGCACGTCGGATGCCGTTGATTCCCACGTTAGCCCACTCGGTTTTTTTTAAAAAAATTTTTGGACAGCTCGGATCGGCCGCCCGGTGGCCGGAGATGGCCGTCGGTGCATTTTTCCTATGGAGACCTAACAAAAAGGTGTTAAGCGTCAATTCTGGATAGTTAGAGGGTGCACACTGTTGGGTTTTATAGTCGGAGGGGGTTAAGTGAAAATTTAGGTTAGTTGAGGGGGGTTTACTGTAATTTACTCTAATTTTATTACGTCGTAGTAATAAAATTGGGATACAAGAGAGATAGAAACTCGAATTACTTGGAGAAGTAATTGTGTGAAGGTGAGAAAATGAGATAATTGCTTCGCTGGGAAGGCTTTGGTTTTTTAAGCATTGAACTTGATTGGTGTGTGGAGCCTTTTTCCTTCTTGTCTTCTAGTATTTATAGGCCAAAGAGCATCTGTGACTTTTGCATGCAAAGGCTTTGTTGTCCTCCCTCCCGGGATGACACGTGTCCCATGTAGCTCCCCCATTTGTGCGTTTCATGGGATAATGGGTAGTTGATGTAAATTGCCCATGTGTTTTTCCCAATCGTGGGGAATTTACTGAAGGTGAACCAACAATTACCCACATGTTGGTTTTAATCATGGGTGGTTGAGAGAATCATGGGCCATGTATTTCTCTCCCCATTTCCTATTTTCATGGGTAGTTGGCCACATCACCCCTATTTCCGTGGGTTTGCAAAAATCACCAGCCATTTGACTTGGTCAAATGGCTCCTTGTCCGGCATCCATGTCTTTCTTTTCCTCCACCTTTCATGGGCCACGTGGGCAATGGGCCATCTAATTAATTTAAATGGCCTTATAACATTTTTAACCCATAAAAATACTTCTCGAATTTAACTAGATCGTGGGTCGGCTGAATTTTTATGCAAATAGGCCACGTCCTTCTAAATCTGAGCCCGAATCCAACTAGAATTAATTGGGCCCAGTCAACATCTCTATTATTTGGCCCAATAATTTTGATCCAATACATCTCTATTTTTTGGCCCTATTTAATTAAAAGATAATTAAATGGCCTTCCAACGCTTGCCCAGGACTGGGTGCCAAAAACGGGTGTAAACAGATGCCCTGACCAATCTTCTGCCCAACCCCGCTGGAGCTCCTGAACTTGGCATAATTGTACCCTTACAACAAATCCGTCCTTCCACGGTCTCAAGCGTCAAGAGAAAAGGTAATTAAAAGGTTCTTTAATGCTTTGATCCCTTTAAGCTTCCGAAATCTGGATTAATTTTTTCTCTTCTTCTGCGTGTTCAGAAAATGTGCCAAAGGAAGTTTCTGCAATCCCCCTCTCTCAAAGATCAAAGAGGTTGAAGACTAGTACCAAAAAATAATCGCCAAAGGTATAAACTTTTTAGCCCTTTGCTTAGTTCTTCAGAATGAGGTAATTATGTCTTTATCTCTTCTGTAGGCCTCTTAGAATGTGGTTGCTAGTAGGACAAGAAGCAGTTCCAAGACTAGCTCTTTTGAAACTGATCCCTCAGAAAAGGTCTGTACTCTTCTTGGCTTTGCCTCTTATGCTCTTTTTGAATGCTTTACTAACCTTCCTTCTCACAGGCCACCTCTAAGGGCAAAAAAGGGCAAGCTGAATCTGCTCCATCTAAAAAGAAGAGGTTGAGAAAGAAAACTTCCACACCGGCTGACTCTGAAAATACCGTGTCTGCCATCGAACACAACCATATTGTAAGGATGTATTGTGACACGAATTTCACAATGTTTATGGCTCCATATTATCATCAACTTCCCCTTGTTTTCGATCCCCATAAACTTGACGATTACTTTGAAGAAGAGGTAGAGGCAGAAGAGAAAGGACTAGACATGCCTGAGCAAGAACCCAAACATGAAGCATCCTCGAGGGCTCCAGAGATGCCGAGGTCTCCGGTCACCCAGCCCATTCCATTAATTAATCCTTTCATTGAACCTGAGTTTGTCAATGTGCAAGAAGAGGAAGTAGACGAAGACCTTGATTCTTTGTTCAAATCTGCCCAGGATTTGTTGAAGGCAGCTGCCTCTGGCACCTCAGGCAGTGGTCTTGGCTCAACTTTTCAATCCCAGTTCACTTCAGAAGATGTTGTTGTGGCCAAAACAGCCCTTAGAATGGCCATTCTCCAAAACTGCAAGGCAGTAGTTCATCCCACCAGGGCTTCAAACATCAAAAAGGCCATAGATGTGTTGGTAAAATCTCAAGGCTTGGGAATAGAGAAGGCCTCTCTCCAATACTTTCAAAAAGAATTCCCCAACATAATCAAGTCCCATGACTCCACCCACGAGCTCAACAAGATAAATGCCAAGTTGTCAGAACTGGAGGTTGTTGACATAGAGCTCACCAGATTCAGCACCGAATGGAACTAGTTGAAGGAGGACATCAAGACCAATGAAGCAAATATCACTGCTACTTCCACAGAAATCCAGGACCACAAGGCAAATTGGCACAAGCTGAAGATCGTCTAGATGATCTTTGGAAAGAATCCAAAACCTGGCCCAACACCATAATGAGCTAAAGGCTAGATCCAAGAGCCAGAAGATGAAATTGAACCTTCTGGTTGAGGAAGTTCCAAGTCTCCGTGGGCAGCAGGAAACAAATGAAGCTCAGCTTGCCAGTCTTGACACCTCCTGAGAGAATCTCAAAAACAATCTCGAAGGCCTTCTGTAGGTCTTGATCTCTAAGAACTCAATCTTTCTTATGATTTATGCTTGCAATAACTTTACATTCTCGTTTTCTTGCCTGGTCTAAAATCAAAAGAAAGAAATGAGTTCTTAGAGGTCAAGACCTACAGAAGGCCTTCAAGACTGTTTTTGAGATTCTCCCAAGAGGTATTAAGGCTAGCAAGTTGAGTTTCATGTGATTCCCACTGCCCACAGAGACTTGCAGCTTCGTCAACCAGTAGGTTCAGTTTCATCTTCTGGCTCTTAGATCCAGCCTTCAGTTCATCATGGTGTTGGGCTAAGGTTTTGGACTCCTTCCGAAGACAATCCAGATGACCTTCAGCTTGTGCTAATTTGCCCTTGAGGTCCTGAATTTCTGTGGAAGTAGCAGTGTTGTTCGCTTCATTGGTCTTGATGTCCTCCTTCAGCTGGTTCCATTCAGTGCTGAACCTGGTAAGGTCCACGTCAACAGCCTCTAGCTCTGATAGCTTGGAATTTATCTTGTCGAGCTCATGGGTGGAGGAGTCGTAGGACTTGACCATGTTGGGGAATTCTTTTTGAAAATGCTGGAGTGAAGCTTCTTCTATCCTTAGGGCTTGGGACTTTACCAATACATCCATGGCCTTTTTAATGTTTGAAGCCCTGGCAGGATGAACCACCGCCTTGAAGTTCTGAAGTAAGGCCATCCTAAGGACTATTTTGGCCTCAGAAACTTCTTCTAAGGAGAACTGGGATTGAGAGGTCGAGCCAAGCCCACTGCCTTCAACAGATCTTGGGAAGATTTGAAGAAATCCAGATCTTCGTCTTCCTCCTCTTTTACCACATTAACACACTCATCTTCAGTTGGGAGATCAAGTGATGGAATGGACTGGGTAACTGGAGACCTAGGTTTCTCTGGAGTTATTGAGGATGCCACATGTTCAGGTTCTTGCTCAGGCATGTCCAGTCCTTTCTCTTCTGCCTCTACTTCTTCTTCAAAGTAGTCATCAAGTTCCTGGGGATCGAAAACAAAAGGGGCTCGATGATAATACGGGGCCATAAATGCTTGGGATTTTATGTCACAGTACATTCTTACAATTGGGTTATGTTCAGTGGGGGATACGGTGTTTTCAGAGTCAGTAAGGGTTGAAGTTTTCTTTCTTAACCTTTTCTTCTTGGATGTAATGGATTCTGCTTGCTCTTCCTCGCCCTTGGAGGTGGCCTGTGAGAAAGAAAGTTAGCGGAACCAAGGAGAGCACAGACCTTGCCCGAAGGATCAGTTTCGGAAGAGCTGGTGTTGGCACTACTTCTAGTTCTACCAGCAACTACTTTCTCAGAGGCCTACAGAAGAGATACAGGCATCACTACCTTATTCTGAAGGGGCTAAGCAAAGGGCTAAAGAGTTCATACCTTTGGCCATTGTCTTTTGGCTACAGTTTTCAACCTCTTGGACCTTTGAGTAGGAGGGTTCACAGAAACTTCCTTTGGCACATCTTCTAAACCTGCCAGCAAGAGAAGAAATTAATCCAGATTTTGGGAGGTTTAAAGAAATCAAAGCATAAGTAGGCCTCTTAAAATTACCTTTTCTCTTGACACTCGAGGCCAGGGAAAGACGGATTTGTTGTAGAAGAATGGTTATGCCAGGTTCAGGTGCTCCAGTTGGGTGGGGCAGAACATTGGTAAGAACATCCAGATAAGGAGTTGAAAAGTGCATCTTTATATAGCTCCCCAACCATCAAATTTGGCTCCTTTGTCAGTACGCTCAACATAGGGATGGAGGGCAAAGGTCTTCCTGAGCTCAGGGAGGATATTCCTAACTTTTTTCAAGTTGGATCACAGGCGTGTCAGTAAAGTCCTCATTCAAGGACTGATATGGAGGGACAGGAGTGAGTTGACACAAGCCAAATTGCCTGGCGAACTGGGCTGCGTTGTAGTACTCCACTCCACACTTATAGTTCATTGGGGTAAAGGCCATTCCATACATGAGGTCTCTAGAGATCAAGAAACTTATCCAGATCTCCATGTGGTCATCATAGTCATCTCCTGGGTCTGATGCACCTCTTTTTAACCACCAAGGTACGGTGTCTCTCACAAAGGGCATCCAATTTTTTCCCATACTTACGAGCTCATGGTAGAAAATTTGAAGTAAACGCCAAACGCATATCTAGGGCCACGGGTGTCAACGTAGTGGAGTCCATAGCAAGTGTTTTCTGAATTCTTGTTCACGGGTGGAGCGAGTTTGGGGAAATAAGACCACAGCCACAGAGTGATGATCCACATAGGACCAGGGGCGAAAATGAACTTGTTGCTTATTAGTTCTTTCATTCCACGATAGAGGTGCGCCAAAACTAAAAAGCCTAATGCCAGCTTCTGCCCCGAAGCTAAGGCACAGGCCAGATCTATGAAGTCTTTGGTGACCCTATTGGTAGAAATGCAAAATACAAATTTGTTCAACCAGTAAAGTAGGAAAGCGACGTGTTCACCATCTTCAACAAGACCCTTTTTGGCATAGTGATTGATGAAGGGGGAGAAAGACAAGGGCTCCTTATACTTGAAGTAGGGGGTTTTTTGGGACAAAAATAGTTGGCCTCAATCCCGTGAGAACGGAGGCCTGTTAAGAAAGCAATGTCCTGAAGGGTAGGACTCATAAGGCCTACCTTAAAGTGGAAGGAGTTAATGGTGATGGACCAGAACTGAGAAGCAGCAAGAAATAGGTTCTTGTCCATGTCAATCAAGGATCTACTGAGCAGGATGGCATCTCGAATTCCTATCTGCCTCCACAAATCTCCTTTCACCTCCAACATTCGATCAAGCCATTCCACGTACTTAGCGTCAGGTCTGTGCAAGCCAGTTGGGAATGTCTGTGGAGAATCGAGTCCAGTCAAGGCATGGAGACTCGAATGGAAGAACCTCTTCCGCCAATGCGTACATCGAGGCAAGTTGAGAAGGAAATCCCAACTAGAAGGCCGGGCCAAGGCCGACCCGATCAACGTTAGCAATTACCAAGACGTCGTTGGTGATCACTATGTGTTCGTCGGCCAAGATCATGCGAATTTGAACGGCGAGGCTGTTAGGGTTTGGAGGTGGCATGTGGGCTTTATGGGTGGCCATTTCTGTTAAGGATCAGAAACGCAGACTGAAGCTATGGAGGTTTAGGGTTTTTCTGGGTTTCTCTCAAATAAAAAGAAAGGAGACAAAGAAGATGTAGAAAGAGAATGAAAGTTCAAGTATGGGGTTTCAACGAAAGACGGTGCAAGTTTCAGAGGCGCTGTGGTTTCTCTCTCTTTCTCTCTCTCTCTTGGATCAAGACTAAGGAATTAATCCAAGAGTGGGACTCTTGGCTGACCCGAGGAATCTCTGACGGCCGAAAAGACTGCATGGCAGCCAATGCAAGGCCTGGAATGTCGACACGTGTCCCCTAGGCCTAAGAGGCTGTTAATTGCCGCTGCTGATAGGACTCCTCAATGGGGTTTCTATCTTGAAAGTTGTTGGGATTTGGTTCAATTCAAAGTGTGAGTCCAAATCCAATTAAGAGATATGCTTTGGAATTCGAAAAGTTGTTAGGCTTGATTATGGCCTGATTACCTTTTTAAGTTTAAACATTTGAAATTTTGAAAAAAAAGAATTGAGAAAATTTCTCTTATATCCCTTCGACTTTAAGCGAAAATTCAATTTGGTCCTTCACCTTTCAATTTGGACAAATAAATACTTCTAGTTTCGAATTTGTTTCAATGTCAACCCTCTGTCGACTTCCATTAATGTTTTGGACGGAAATTGATCATGTGCCCAGCACATGACCAATTTTGAGGGGTATATTTGTCCATTCACATCTCTTTCTTCCCGACATTATTCCCCTCTAATTTCTCAAAATCCCTGTCTCTCCCTCATCTCCCATTCACCACCACCAGAATCTCAGATCACCACAAGCCACCAGCTATCATCATCAAAAACCATCAGCCACTACACTAACCACCAGAAACCACCTCAAATAACCCCCAACCGCCACCACTCCCACCACAATCACTGCGAAACACCACCACCCGTTTCACTACCACCATCATTCAACACCACCAGTCACCGCAAGCACAAACCCGAATTCAAACTACCAAACACTCCAATTTCGAATTTTAGAACCCCATTGTCAGAAACACCTAAATTCAAAATTAAAACCCTAACCTCAAACCCCCAATTCGGAAACCCCAATTTCGGATTTCAATCCCCCAATTCAGAATCCCCAATTTCATAATTCAAACCCCAATTCAAATCGTATGAGAACCAAGCCCTTACCTCAAGTCCGTATGCAAGACCTGGTATGATTTGATCGAAACCCCTGATTTCATTTCCAAACATCTCCTGACCGCGGCCACTTTCAATCCCGCCCCACTCCTAGTAACCAGTTACAGTTGTGGAAAGAAAAACCATGAAATGTCTTTACTTTCCCATGATGGGCTTAATAACAGCCCTATCAATCTCGATTTCCCTTGGATAAATTATTTCTCAATTGCGGGTATCTCTAATGGTTTGGTTTACGGAAGGCTATCTCCCTTTGGGATATCGCTTGATTCTGTGCAATCCCTCCACCAGACAGTTTCAGAAAATTCCGGGTGCCGAATCATCATAAACCCCCACCTCCACCGCCGTACATCCGTCACAGAGGAGAAAGGGGATTTCGGATTCTCCAAACCTAAGAACCCTAGAATCGCGCAGAAAATCCGAATAAGAGGGAGATTGATGGGTGAAATTTATTTGAGAGAGGAAAATCAGAGAGAGAGAGTGTGTGTGTGGGTTTTCTTCTTCCTTAGGTGGTGGCCGGTGGGAGATGGGAGAGGAGAGAGACAGAATTTTCAGAAATTAGAGGGGAATAATAGTTTGAAGAAAGATTCATGAATGGATAAACATGCCCCTCAAAATTGGTCATGTGCTGGGCACATGATCAATTTCCATCCAAAACATTAACGGAAGCCGACGGAGGGTTGATGTAGACACCCCAATCTGATTTCCCAGTCGTTTTATCTCTTTTCAATTTCTTGTTCCCCCAATGATGAATCAGGTCGCGAACAGTATTGAATGAAATCGCTTGAGTTTGGTGTGTGTGGAACCCATCCCTGACCCCGAAGCCTTTAAACCCCAAACCTTGACTAAGGGTTTGACTCTCGCGCGACTCACTGAGTCATTCGCGCGATGCTCTACTTGCCAGGTGGTGGTCAAAGTCAAGCATTGACTGTTTGACCATCGTGGGGAAGCTAGAACCCTCGCGCGACGGTCTCAAACCATCGCGCGATGGTCGACACCTGTCGTATCCAGTTGGATTTTGTGATGATGAGGCATCTGCAGGTCCATGTGACCCCGTTCCATCGACTGAACGGCGTTTGCAGGGCCACCCTTGCACCACCTAATCCCCCACTCTCCCATCAACTTTGCACCCTACTTCTCTACCAAGTAAGTGCAGCCAGCATTGTTGGCTGGCTGCATTGCCTTGCATCACCACCAACAAACCCCTCCTCTTTCTATAAAAGACCACCTTTGTTCTCTTTCAAAGGGGTTACCAAAAAAATTACTCAAAGGAAGAGCAAGAACTCCAACCTTGATCTCTTATCTACCAAAGCTACTACCACTTTCTCATTTACCAAAGCCACACCACTTCATTCAAGCCATATTCCAATCATTCAAGCAAAGGTATAAATTTCATCCTTCACTGTGTTGATCCCTGAGGGGGGATGACAAGGCCAGGGCTGGTAATCAATATCAGTCTTGGTCCCAAAGCCAGCAAACTTACAAGCTACTGGGGACAGACGAACCCATGAGCGAGATACCCACTCTGTCGCGCGATGGTTCTCCATCTGCGTGATAAGGTTCTCGTGGGGATGGAATCCTTGTCCTGTTATAAATACATGGCTTCATGTTTTCTTACTTAACGATATGCGATATATTTTACCGTATTGCATGCTAAAATCAATAGTTCAGTTTAGTTTACTTTCCTGTTCATATTGGAATGCTCCTGGGTAGCTTTGGAATATGTCTCAGAACCCAGGCATGCAAAGCAATTCCTGGAAGTCCAGTCAGAACAATCGCGCGATGATGTGACTCCATTGCGCAATGGTGGTCTCTTTTCCAGTAATTGCCCTTGCACGGGCAGCTAGACTCTCAGCCTCTGTTTTAACACCCTCACTGTTTAAGGGTTGCATTTTATTCCAGTTATGTTAATTTGTAAATATTGATTCCCTTTCAGTACACATAAACTGCTTGGTTTGACCCTGGGTGTGCACTGGTCCTTCCAGAGCCCAGAAAGAGATAAAATTCAACCTGATGATGAGATGACAAACACTCGCGCGATGGTTTGAGTTTATCGCGCGTTGGTTTGCTTGCATGAAAAACTCCTGTGCATGCAGGTTGGCCACTGTCCGTAATAAACTTAAAACCATCGTACTGTCTGGCACCCCGAAATCAGTATTGAATATTATCTCATTTATTCTTTACCATTTCATGTATCTATGCCATCATATATCACATCATGCAAATTGCTACAGTTTTAAATCCCCGATTAACTGTTCCCCCGCCCTAATTGGCTAAAAATTGATTAATAAAAACGGAATTGCGAAACAAACATTTTTCGCAAATGCCTAAGTAGAGACCGATCTCCGGATTGGGCGAAAGGGGTGCCATAAAACCCTTCCCCTCTCGTAACCTGGCTCCCGAACCCATATATGGTTATGACGGACTGGTTCCTTGACTTTTTCAAATCAAACAGCGCGGCCAGTGCTTCGAAATACGGTTCTTTGGGTGTCAGACCTTCAAAACCTAAGTGGCGACTCTGTATTTTCGCGAGTGCTTGTCGTCCAGGTTTAAAAGCGCTCCCGCGAACCGATAGCATTTTCTCTTTTAGGAGAGGAACAGAATCCCTTCCCGAGGAAAGAAAATCGGGCAATCACATTGCCCACAATGGCGACTCTGCTGGGGAACGAACCAATATTGGTCTATACTTAGATTTTAATACGCTTGAGAACAATCCCACAAAAGTCTGTCAAAATAGTGAGCTTCGTGCTGCTAAAGAAAGGATTGGTGATTTAACAGGACCTCGTGTCCGGCCATCCAATCTGGGACTTTTCTGATTATTCTTCTGCGTAGTTTCTTCTAAGTATTGATCAATAAAGAGAGCCAAATTTGAAAAGACATTTGCGAATTTGTGATTCTGTTCCATTAATCAACTTTTAGCATTCTCATTTGCATCGATGTGGGATAAGCCCCATTGGATCGTTTTGGCAATCCGGCACAGTTTGCCGGAGCCCGAGGACCCCGAATGACCGACAACCTTCGACGATGATGAGTCATTCTACCGTTCGACTGTTGCTCTGCGGTTACGCGGGCAGCGGGAGGTATAACTTGGCTCTAGTCCAAGGAACCTGTTACAAGCCAAAACCAGCCTTTGCATATACAAAGCACTAGCACTCTCCAAATAGGACAGGTACCCACAGGGTAAGATCACTTGCATCTAACCCCCATGTACTGTCGACATGTTACTGCTTTCCCTATTGCATGCACTGTTCATACATGCATATCGTTCCTGCGTAGAAGCATGTTTAGGGCGGCTCCTAGGTTCTCTCTCCTTCAAGTCTGTCTTATGTTTATTAGGACCTTACCATGGCCCGATGAGGAGTCGTGCATCTCGATGGTGCGCGTTGTCAATTCTCAAGTTCCTTGGATCAATCAGACTTTGGGAAATCAAGACCTTCTAAAGCCTTTGGCTAATTACCCAATCGAGGTTTCAAACAGAAAACGAGGAACAAAACGGGAAAAATACCGCTATGCTTACACCACTTTTGGTTATCATGCGAAGCATGTACACCATCTGGGCTACGGCACTGTGCTGCCTACGCCTCCCCGGTTATAGCATCGTACCTATCTACACCGAATTGTTCCAAGTTCAAAGTTGAAATTTCCGAAGCGGAATAACCAAAACCTTTAGACTGCTTTGACATCTCTTTGTCTCAGTTGATACAAGAAAGGATACACCTTGAAAAGATTTCTGAGGATCACTGGTAATGTCCGAACATCATAAGACAGACTTGTCTGCTAGTCTTAGAGTCTAAAGGCGACACTGACGACGGTGACTGTGTTTTCGCTTTAGTCTTTTATTTAGGTTAAAGTTGCTGCAGGGCCGTTATTAAGCCTTTTCTCACTTTCTGCAAGCAAAGGTTCTGAATCATTGCACCGCCAAGGAAAGTATCGAGGCAGAAAACCAAACCCACTTGGGAACGTCTGCACCGGAATCCGATTCAGAGACTAGTCAGATTGCAAGCCCAGTCAGTCACAACGGAAGACTCCCCGCTTTCTTTGCTCGCTACTCTGCAGTCAGCTTCGTCTCCTGTTCTTGAGGAGACAAACTCTCCGGAATCACCTACCCCCTCCTCTGCATCAAGCACCTCAGGACCGACAGTCATGGCAGATCAACCGTAACCACTCGCTCTGGAAACCATGCTCATGAACATCCAGAACAGTATCACCGCCATACAGCAAAGAGCTGCTCAAACGGACGCCAACATGACCCATTTGAATCACCTCTTTAACACTCGTCTTCCTCCAGCTGCTCAAGAGGAGGGCGAGGCCGAAGAGGACACGCACGAGCAACCTATTATGGTCGAAGATCTGGATCATCCAGGGCGTCTAGTTGCTTTAGTCAATCCTTGGGGCACTCGAAATCCCGCTCAGAATCCAGGCATCACTGCTGTTAGGACTGTTCAGCACCCTGACATGACCGCTCTCGTCGCCAAGATGGCCAAGCTAGAAGAATCTGTTTCAAAATCCGAGACGATCAGTGCTGGAGGGATCGACTTGGACCGTCTCTGCCTTTATCCCAATGCCAGGCTTCCCGACAAGTTCAAAATGCCTGACATAGCCAAATTCGATGGCAGTGGCGATCCTAAAACCCATCTCTATGGTTACCATGCTGCCATGAAGCTCCTGTCCGTCGAGCCCGAGGCCATGTCTTAGCTGTTTCCTCAAATCCTCTCGGGTCCCGCTTTCCATTGGTTTCTGTCACTCGACATTGCCAAGCGAAGGACTTGGGAGGATATCGGGGCTGCGTTTATTTCGCAATACAGCTATAACTCCCAGCTCAAGATGACTACTAGGGAGTTAGAATCCACCAAGATGGACGCTAAGGAATCCTTCGCGGATTTTGTCAAAAGATGGAGGGCCAAAGCCGCTCAAATGACTGATCGCCCGAGCGAAAGAGATCAGCTTCGTATCATCTCCCGTAACCTCCAGCCTGATTATGCTAGGCACTTGGTCCTTGTTCAAGCATCCTCCAATTTTGACACCTTCTTCGACTCTGGCCTGGCCATCGAGGATGCACTGCAGAGTGGAATTCTGCCAAAGGGGGAATCTTCTACTCCGCCAAAGTCAAAACCTCGGGTATACTGTGGAAACACCAACGCTTTGTTCGGGGGAGGGACTTACTCCAATACCGCGACCAGTGGTACCAATGCCTCTTCCTCAAAAGCTGCCAACCAAATTGCCGAGGTCCATCAAGTCCAAACCCCACAGAGTAACCGGCCGCGCAACCAACCTCGTAGCTTCTCCGCTTTCGAAGCTCCATTGTCTTCAGTCATGGAGAAACTGGTCCAATCGGGACATCTGAAGCTCCTCGACCCAATTCCTCTACCTATGAACCCTTCACCGAACTTCAAGGCCAATCTTTATTGCGCCTACCACCAAGGGGCCAGTCATCTTACAGATTCCTGCTTTCGCCTCCGTCATGCGATTCAGGATCTCATAGATGAAGGGACTCTTCATGCCCCAACTCCATCGTCTCAAAAGCCGAACATCCTCGCCAATTCCATGCCAAACCACAAAAATGCTCCACGCATTAACCAGATATCCCTAAGCTCCACTGATATATCCCTCAGCTCCACTATATTCAACCCCACTGACCATATAGCCCCAACGAATCAACCTAGGCCGATCGTGCCTATCCCCTCTCAACCCGAGGCAGAGATCTCTTATATCGGCCTCGAAGAAGGACAGTCGTCCGATTCCAATGCACCTTCCGCGCGTCTGCAGAACGGAGCGTTTGTGTTCAACGCTTCCATCAGTGACCTGTTCCACCAGTCCATCCCATCTGTGCACGCACCCATTATTAAACCAAAAATAGAGAGGTATTGGATCAAAATTATTGGGATACTCCCTAAGCTCAGATTTAGAAAGCCGTGGGCCTATTTGCGTAAAAGTTCAGTCGGCCCATGACTTGCATATTCCCTGCAGCTGACCGAGTCACTGGAGGTTCTTTGTTAGCCACAAAAGAAGGAGAGAAAAATAGGCCCATCAATTGGCCCAACCTTTTTAACTGACACACTTCCAATAACCACCCATGATCTCACTAAAATCTGTTAGTGGGTAGTTACTTGGGACACGTGGCAACATCTGGAGCTTGCTCGGGACACATGGCAGCCGAAGTTTGGCCCAGATCTGCCTATCGTTCTTGTGTAACTTCCTACCCCTATCCCAACCATGAAGTGGAAGTTACAAAGGAGGTCATCACAGACGCATCCTCTTCTGCAGGCAAAGCCAAGACCCTTATAAATAGAAGAAGACAAGAAGGAAAAAGGGTCCACACACCTCGAACGCTTAAAATCAAAGCCTTCCAGGACAGTCTTCAGTGAAGCAATTATCTCATTTCTCACCTTTACTCAATTACTTCTCCAAGTAGTTCGAGTTTCATCTCTCTTGTATCCCAATTTTATTACTACGACGTAATAAAATTATTCATATCTCTCTTATACCCCAACTTTGTTATTACGATATATCAAAGTTATTCTACGTTGCTACTTCTTTTCCTACACGGTTAGGAAATTATTAAGTCCTCGCTCGTAGAGGCAAAACCACGAACCATCACTGCAATCTAGCCCTTAGGTTTGCAGCGCTATCGCCCTCACAGATTCGAAGTCAGAAAAGGGACGCCCAGTCCTTACGTTAGACGCGACAAGTCTTGGCACGCCCGCACGCTCAGTCCTTGAGCCATTTTCGTAGCCGAACACCATCCCATCTGTGCAGCTCAATTCTGCCTCTACTGCAGATAACCCATACTTCAATATGACGGATCCCAGCTCTTCTCTAAGTCTGATGGACCGCTTTAGATCTACCATACCTCCCCAACCGGAACAACAGCTTGACATGCAAGCCGTAGGGTGGGCTATAGCTGATAATGACGACTATGCCACTCCCATAATCAACGAATGGACGGAGCTGGAATTGGAAGGTTTCTCGCGGACCCCGAATATGTCCCCTTTGACCACGTCTGGTATGATGCTTGGATGGCCAATTATGAAGCAGCCATGCTTGATCCCTTAGATGGTTTCTCGTTGGACATGCTCTTCCAACAACCTCAGCCTTTTCTGCCCGAGGAAGAGTACTACTGGGACCCTGAACCCGCTTGGCAATTTCCGTTAGGATTTGACCCTAATCCTCTGCAGGGTTACGCTCTGCCCAACCATGAAATCTAGTATTTGGAGGAGGACCTTATCCAAGATGAGACCCGTGTTCTAGGGGAATGCTTCTTCCCTTCTACTCTTGACAGGCTGGTTAACTCAGTGGCTGATCCTGAATATGATCCCACATTCTACATCGTCGACGAAAATCTCCCACGCCCTGTAGTGCGTTCCCCTTCTGAAGAGGATTGCAACATCATGGTTACGGACCTTGTGCCACCAACTGATCTTTGGGATGTCGATGATATAGTCAATATCCAAGTTGGGTCTGAAGTTTGGACTGTCAATCGTTCCTTCACTAATGGAGGACTTTGGGATGTCCCTTTTGTTGCTAGTACGGAACCTGTCCGAGAAGCTGTAGCTGTTGGGAATCCAGATTTCTGGGAATCACTGCTGATGAAAGATCTGGCTGAAGATTTGGGTTTGAACATGGAAATGCCTGTAGCTCCTCCGACCTCTGACAAAGGGAAGCGCAAATTGGGAGAGGTCCCTGCTGATCTATGGGATGATAGTCAAGACCCTCTAGTAGTGCCCTATTTAGAGAACGTTCTTAATGTCACAAGAAGTGGACGAATCTTTCAGCCTGCTAATCTGCAAGCAGGGAGTTCGTCTAATTCTTCTAACAAGAAGAATGAATCTCCCATTTTCTCAAGGTCTGCACCGCTTGAGGTACCAATTAACGCCCCGAATGACGACATGATTCAAAGGCAATTGGAGCGGATTCCCGCTGCCATCTCACTCTAGGGACTAATCTGTTCCTCTCGTGAGCATCATCAGAAATTCTGCCACACTCTTTCTCATCTTGAGATTCGACCAGACGTCACGCCTGAAGCAATGATCTCCCTTATCCTCCCACCTACTTCTAAGCGCACCGTGATCTTTACTGATAAGGACCTGCCACTTGAAGGAGTGGACCACAACCATCCCTTGCATATCACAGTCAAATGCCGAGGACTCTGGGTTCCAACCGTTCTTATCGATAATGGCTCGGCAATCAATGTTTGCCCCTTTAGAGTCGCTCACCGCCTGGGACTAACTAAGAGGGACCTTACACCTTCTAGCATGGCAGTTAAGGCATACGATAGCACACATCGCATGGTCGAAGGCACACTCGTGCTCAATCTTGATGCAGAAGGATTCAAAATGGATGTCGAGTTCCATGTGGTTGACATCCCGGCCTCTTTCAATCTCTTGCTAGGAAGGCCGTGGCTTCACAGATCTGACATCATGGCCGTACCATCTACTCTTCATCAGAAAGTCATGCTAGGACTTCCTACTGGGACTTTGACTATCTGCGGGGACTCAGGCATTCGCCCGCTCAAGGAGGATGGCACACCTGTTTTGGGTATCGCACATGACAACGAAGACGTCGACCTCGCGGGCTTCTCTTTTGACACTGCAGGCTCTGTCTCGACTATCAACGTAGATGGGGACTTCGTCATAAGCTCTGTCGCTCTGGACATTATGAGAAGGATGTCCTATCTACCTGGCCTTGGCTTAGGGATTCACCAACAAAGGATTCCGAAATTCCCTACGTTTCCTTCCTGTGAGGGCCGCTTTGGTTTGGGGTACTCTTCCTCTGCTGAAGATGCCAAAAGAAGGAAATGCACGGGAAAGCCTCGATCCCTCTATGGTGAGCCTGACAGTTACTTCGTCCTTGAAAAGGGGAGTGACATCTACATTGGGTAGGCTGAACCCTTCATCGATTCGATTACTGGGGAGCTGCTGCCTGGTTTTGAGATCTTCACTGATGATACTTGGTCTTCTAGTGACGAAGAGCCAACAAAGGCCGAATTTAAGAAGAAGCTTAGCCAGCCCAAGCCGAAGACTGACTGGCTGGGATCTTTGGAAAAACAAGTGAGAAGCCCCGATTTAGCCTTAGCCGAGAAACGAGGTAAAAGCAGAATGTGCGAAAACCAGAAAAAGGTGAGCTGAGTGAGAACCTACTTGCAGCAGAAGCGGACTACCGCCAAAGACGTTTGTTTGGCCCGTGGAAACCGAATCCAAATCCATGAGTGTCTCAACTAAGACAAGTGGCACCACATTCCTTCGGGCACCCATTTGAGCAGCGACGCTCACCAGCATAGGGTTCACCTGCCCATCCGGAGACACCAGTAAATAAGCAGCCAGTACACTGATTGTTAGGGCAAAACGACACCTAGCCTGTAGAGCCATATCCTCTATATCCCCTTCTGGCCCGTACCATTCCATTAGACGCATGATGTTGATATGCCCTCCGACTAGCAGACTTTCGGCTGCTCCCCTAGTGTTGTCAAGACTGGATTGTAAGAGCTTTGGTATGTTTTTCCGGTAAGGTGGCACGACGATCACACTTGAAGCAACGCCTTGGAGATACGCTTGGAATTCCTCCACGATGGGGCACAGCTCGTTGACCCCGAACCTGAACACGTGAACCTCTGGATCCCAGAATTGTAGGGCCGCCCTCAGAAGTTCAGGACGATCCCTCACATTACGGAGAAAACGGAATGCGGCCAGCCTGTGAGACCGGAATGAGAGCCAATCTCCAGCAACAAAAGCAGTAAGCCATGGGCTAATCAACACTGGAAGGTTATTTGCCATCTTGGTTTTTGTGGGAATATCAAACAACGAGAAGAATGCCTCTACTGAACGAAGCGTCGGCCTCTTTATAGCCAGAATGTGTAGAACATCTCTCTTTCACAGAGCAAATATCTCTGCTGCATGCTGTTCTTTCTTCTGAGACCAAGGCATCTCTGCACCGACCTCTGGGGTACTCTCAACAGTTGAAAAGTGATGACAAGGCCTGTCCACCCTGAGACTCTAAGATAGTCAAATAAAGGTAGCCTGGCAGGCCTGAACCATCGCGCGACTATGTCACTCAATCGCGCGAGTGTTCATAGCCCAACCGTCGTGCGATGATCTCACTCCATCGCGCGATGGTTCAACCTGCAATTTGACAGATTACAGCAGCTACTGCCCAACTTTGGTCATTTTGGACTCCGAAGGTTCTTTTGCAACTTTTATGGTTCCAACAAGTCACTATGAGCATATATGACTGTATCCAAGTATCGGATTCGAAAAATTGCCTTTAACGAAGATTTCGGACCCTCGGTGGCTTATTTCAAGTTCAAAAGGGTGTTTTGGGGAGTCAAAACTCGTTCCAAAGGTGCTTCCCCCATTCTCTCATGCCGTACAGGTCATGATGGCCTAATGTGACTGTACGGAGGTGTCGGTTTCAGTCCGGGACATAATAGAGTCTTATTTTGTCATCTCGTGTGCTTTTTGTGTCCTTTGTGGCATTTTTGGGTCTAATTTGCATTTTAAAACGTATTTTTCGAATTCCGTAAACTCTCATGGGTCGTTTTGCGGATACATGACCTCACCATAGTGTCAGTTTCACCCCAATTGAGATATTTTGAGTTTTGGCTTGCAAATGTCCAAAATTCCATCATATTTCCCGTATCCCGGCCGTGTCCTAAGGCATTCATTCATCTTCTTGTGAGCTAAGTCCCGTCGGTACATTTTTGTGTGTCTATGAACAGTCTCGGTACATTATCAATGCAAGTACGGTATTAGTGGTAAATATTTGTCTACTTTAACCCATTGCAAAGATAAAATAAGTTGAAACTGCAAATTTTATGGCTAAACCTGTGATCTATCCACATCCAAATAAAGAAAGCTACTGCACATACGACACTTCGGCCACTCAAAGCTATCATGTCAAGTTCGGGCACACTCGCCCATCAAGTCAAAAAGGCATGCAGGCCTCAAAACATCTGTCAAAATATTAGCTAAGGCGCTCTGACCTTCCATCTCTCTATGCGGGCACGCAGGCCCAAAAGGAAAAATCAAGTGCAAAAGTGGGAAAAGGTTCCTCAGCGGCCCTCAATCCTCCCTGAACCAGTCACCCTCTCCATCGTCGTCCTCGTCGTCTCTGTCTGTGGGATCCACCTTGAAGCCCAGATCAGCCGCTGAATCATCAAACCCACTGCTATCTGACGCTTCCTCTTCCTCTTCTTCCTCTTCCTCCTCCTCTTCGTCCTCCTCCTCAGAGACCTCAGGCAGGATCAACCGCTTCTTGCGGACCGGCTCGTCTTGTGAGGGTCTCTGGCGCATCTTTAGCTGGTACCTCTCCTCGGCACGCGCCACAGCCTCTCGGGCCGCCTCCTCACTGGCAACAGGTGGCTGTGAGCCCCGTGCCTGTGGCCTGGCACTAGGTGTAGGAGCAGGAGTCCTGGCAGCTAATTTCTTCTGTGGGGGATCCCTCACGCTCTTCCTCCTAGGAGCCGCTCGTCCCTATGCCTGCATTGTAAATATTGTATACATTAGTATATGTTTGCATATTGCATATTTTGAAGCAGGTATGATCAATCCTCAGTCAAACAACAATCAGAAGCATACTGTGTATCGTGCAAATATGAGCATACATTTGGCATCAAAAGCAAAGGAGTGTATCGAATGAAGACATGTATCAGGTGCAGACATGCATTGAAAAGCAGGAATGTATCATTTTCTAAAGGTATACCTGAGATCTCCGGGCTGCTGGCTGAGAATAGCGCAAGTCCAAAGGTAGGCCACTCGCTGCTCTTCTGATCATGTTCTCCAACGCAAGCATGCGCCGGACAGCCCTGTTCACCCACTCATTGGGTACCTGCAAAGAGGATTCAAATATGAATAACTAAATGGCAATTCAAACTTTATCAGAATACAGTAATGAAGGCAACAATATCTTACTGGTACAGTAACGGACGCCGGCTCAACTCTGGCCGGGGTAAGGTGCAACTCAGCTGGATTGCCCTGAGAGTCTACCACTGCTATCTGCCACGTCAGCTCTGGTGGCCCGCCTCTCACTGGTTCCCTCGGACCTCGCCTCGGGCGACTCTCACCACTGCCTGGCCTCCCTGAAACGGCTCTCCTCTCCTCCGCAGCTCCGCGGGCTTGGCTCCGAACCTCTCTGAACTCTCGTACTCCCAGTGGCCCCGCCAAACGCTCTCTCTGATAAGCTGCATAGTCCATGTCTGGACGCAAGTGGCGTGTCAGGTCGATGTCAGGCCGCGTGAAGACCTCCAACTCAGCCAAGGTATACTCTCCCGTGTGTGAGGCCCGTGGTGGAAGCGGTCCAGGCACCTGAAACCCTGCATAGCCAAGTGATTGACGTGTCACTCGGTCACCCAAGTACCACTGCCAACCAAAGGCCGACTCCAGTAGCACTGTGCTTGCTGTGACAACCCTGCTACGAGCC
Organism: Rhododendron simsii; assembly: GCA_014282245.1. NCBI lineage: Eukaryota > Viridiplantae > Streptophyta > Magnoliopsida > Ericales > Ericaceae > Rhododendron > Rhododendron simsii. The sequence goes on along the minus strand of WJXA01000372.1, from coordinate 68,370 downwards.
AAGTACTCAGGCTCAGGCTCCGCCACCCTCCAAGGATCCCACTCGACCTGTAAAGGCAAACAATGCAAGTATCGGTCAGCGACAGCATTGAAGCAATAAAAAGGCATGCACATTGTTATTTCTACGAGGTGTAATGTTATACATGTGAAGGGCGTAGCTCCTCGAGGTATATCCTGAAGCCGTTCAGATTGCCTCTGCCCCTCTTCTCACCCATGTTCTTCTTGCTCCATATGTGTGCGCGCGGGAGAATCCCCAAGTCCAGGCTCTTCGTCACCGGACGGCACATGTTCAACACTTCATAAGCCCAGAGCTGCACGATTGTCAATAAATCAAATCAGTAGTGTATGCAAGAATACTATTGAACAAGTTATGCTATCAAAATGAATGCAAGTACGAATTGGAAAGTGTGCATTATTCTGTTGTGAATCATACCTCCCAGATCCGCCAGTACCCGGCAGTGCTCACCTCCGTCCTCGACGAGTCCCCAACGAAGCCGTAGGCTGCGCCTAGTGCCGCTCCGCCCCAGTCAAAGCGCGAGGCTGTCCTCAGGTCCCTCAGTGCAGGCAGGTAAGACAGGTGAACCTTGCTACGCCTGTTGGGATACAAGGTAGTGCCAAAGAGGTACAACAGGTATGCCCGGGCCATCTGCTCCGCCTCTTGATCAGTTGTCACTTTCTTCTTGAGATATCGGGTGAACTGCCCATATCTCGCCATCCCTTCCTCGATCTTGGGCACCTCACCCAAAAACCACTCCAAGGCTGCCTCGTCCTCCTCAATCCCCGAGTCAAACGGGATAGGCTCTCCCCCAACCCTCAAGCCTGTGATCGCCGCAAAGTCGGTGGGCGTCACCGACATCTCCCCGACCGGTAGGTGGAAGGTATTTGTAGTATCCCTCCACCTCTCGGCTAGTGCAACCAGGACAGCATGGTCGTTCCTCGCCGGAGTGAGAGTCTGAATGAACTCTCCAAAACCTGCCTCGTCCACCAACTGCCTCACTCTCTCCGGCAAACTCTGGTACAACGCTAAAGAGCTGCATGCACCCCCGAAGCCACGGATATCTCTCGGCCGCGCCCTCTCCTATATCAGACACAAAAACAAACAACAAAGGATATATCAGCATGCGGAGTTGCATTTTCAAGTTCTAAGTAATCAATGCAGCCTAGCTATGGATGGTTGGTTCAAGTTATTATGTCTCATGCACGACATTTAAACATGGATCTATGGTATCGCTGTTCAAGTTCTACTTCAGAGGGTTGCTATTCCTCTACAACTTTTAAACGTTTGGGCGCATGCATTGTATTTGAATGGTATCTAATTAAGGAAATGAGTATCTGTCAGGAAGTTACCTCAGACCAGTTGCGTGAAATATGGGTATCGGGATCTCTCAAAACCAACTCGGAGTCGTACTCCGTCTGTCGTGGCCGATATGCTGTGAAACCCGACGGCACGAACAAGTGAGGAACAGGTGGCCTGTACTCCTCTGCTGAAAACGGGGCCCGAGTCAAACTCTCCGCCTCCGACACCGCCGTCACTCTAGGACCGTGCACTCTAGCACCGACCCTCTCCTCGGTCTCTGCATCCCTCAAAAGCTCCTCATCAACAGCCCGCTCTCTCTCGGCTCTCGCCGCAGCCTTCGAAGCAGCTATCTCTCGCTCTTGCTCCTCCCGAGCCTCCAAGACAGTAGCCCCTATCATGGGATCCTCCTCGAGGAGCCGAGCTAGTCTCTCCTCGTTCAGAAACTCTACAAGGTCCTGTCTCGTAATTGGTCTATGGCCCGACGATGTCGCTGCTGGCCGAAACAGAACCTCCTCCTCGGGAACCTCTGTGGCACCCTCCTCCTCAGTCACCACACCCTTACCTTTCGCCGGATCCCTCGGCGGAATATCACTTGGCTCGACATCACCACCACCGGCACTCCTGCTGCCCATGGCCTCGGAAGTACCACCAACTACAACTGAGCCGCTCACGACCGTGCTTGGGTCCAGTTGCCCGACAACAAAAGCTACTGCCCCGAGCAGCTCCGTCGCGCGACGATCTGGCTCCGTCGCGCGATGATCACTGTCGTCTCCAACCGCCTGCATGAGGCCTTGCTGGCCCTCGCCGTCGCCTGCCGCCGCTGCACCCATGCCTGGAACTATCTCCACCGGCAGCTGATCCCCTATCTCGACCCCCATGGGTCCTCCCTCGTCCTCCGGACGATCGACAATTTCTCCTTCGCTGCCCCTGTCACCGTGGTCCGCCATGGGTGAATGTATGCGTATGGGTTCTTTGATTTTGGCAAGAAATCAAGGGTTTCAATGGATTTTTGGGAGAGTTTGAGAGTTGAGAGGAGTTTTGAAGTTTTCGGAACCACCTGTTGTGTTTTTCGAAGCGTCCCTGAGAAGAAAAGGGAAGCAAACAGGTGCGGGCCGGGTCTGGGCTCGTTTCAGATGCAGGCCCTAATGAGAAACCATCGCGCGATGGTATGACTTCATGGCGTGACGGTCAAGTTGGGCCTGATGAGCACAAAAGGTTAACACTTAGAGGCCCCAATATCATATGTTGTTAGTTATTTATTGTGCTTAATTAGACATTATTATTATCTTTTCTATCACTCACTTTAAATTATTGAATATGCAGGAAAAGATGATATTACAACATATTTTGCTCGTGAGATTCAATTAATGCAATAGCTAAGTCAAGACAAGGATTCTTTGGAAGCTCATTGGCTTGGCAGATTTAGAATAGTTTCGGTAGAAATGGAATTATAAGATTAGGCAATATCTTAAGGGAAAGAAATCTTTGAGTGGACCAAATAACAAGGTTTTTAACAAGGATTCTCTACTTACTTAGGAAAGAAATCTTGGCAGTGAGCATAAAAGGGCATTACGGTTTGCACGAGAGGAGAATCAGAGAATTCGGCTTGGGAGATTGCACTGGAATCAGAGACTTCTCAGAGCAAGAAGAAATTAAAGCTTTGTACGAGAAAATATTCTTATCTTTTGTAAGCTTAGTTTTATGGAGTTCTTTTATTATACGACTATGTTTTTGTACTCCATGAGCGGCTAAACTCTTTAACTAGGGTTGAGGATGAAGCCCCATTAACGATTGTTATTTATATGTTCATGAGATTTGATTTTACCCGAATATGTGATTTCAATATATGATAAAATTGTTCTTACTCCAAATCAATTGTTAGGGATAAATTCTGGATATGAGTTCAATCATGTTTTTCTCATGATTTAGAATTGTCTTTAGCGTTGAAAGCTGGTTTTTCATCGTTAACTATAAAATTGGATATTTATTGTGATTTGTATAAAACGGATACAATTAATGATTTGGTTTTATACTTGCGAGCGGAGAGGAACAAACATTAGAATTTTTGATGAATTTTCACGATGATATTTTCCATGGTAATAGAATTAGCTTTCAGATTATCATGAAGAAATTTTGAGTAAAATCAATGATCATGAATATATAATGATACGAGTTAATGGGTGTGGATTCCGAAACCCTAGTATTTTCTCCTTTGATTAAAAAGAAGCTTTAATTTTCTTGTCTTGGATAATTTAGTTCATTGTTTTTACTTTTCACTTTTAGTTTAAAAATAAATCACAACTTTTGCCAACTAGGTTAGGGTCTAATCGGTTTAAGTTACTTATTTTTCCTAGAAAAATCGTAAGTCCCTGTGGGTTCGACCTCGCTCTTGCATTACTATACTTCGGTACGATTCGTGCGCTTGCGAGTACAATAAAATTTCACATCAAGTTTTTGGCGCCGTTGCCGGGGACTTCATTTTTTTTTGGGATAATTGAAAAACTTTAAATTGATTTTTCCCTTCTACTAGTTGTAGTTAGGATCTTAAAAGTAAAAATAAAAAAAAATTGGCGTTCTACTTCTCCGCAAGTAGTTTTGTTTTGTTTCCCAGTTCTATTGTCATTTTTTTTTCCTACTGTCTCCACCAATTTTTTATTTTTTTTAATTTGTCATTCATTTGCATATTGTAGGATATATTTTGCTTTCGTTTTTCTCTTCGTTTAAATTGTTCACTTTTCCTACGATTAGTTAGTGTCTTGGCAATACAGTGGCAGTAAGATCAATTAAGCGCTTCAGGTTTTTGATTGGGTTAACTTTTGGAACCACTGTTACCACGGGGCACCACGGTGGTGGGAGTTAGAAGCAACGCATTCAAGGTTAGTCAATATCTAGAACTCAATTTACTGTCACTATTTATTTATTTATTTTATTTCATTAACGTGTTAGTGAGTCAGTTTTTGAAAGGAAAGAACAAAATTATCATTTTGCTCACAGTTAGCTTACGGGTAATTTACCTTTTTACGGGTTAAGTGCTCTTGACAAGTAAGCTGCCTTAGGTTTTCATTTTGATCAGTAGTAAAAAGCATTTTGTCTTCCTAAGTCTTGGAACTATTTTTCTGAAAAAAAAAATATTAGTTAGTTTCAGACGCATCTGTTGCATTTTTATCTTTCGTTGTCCTCTTATTTGCTTACATTCATAAGTTTATGTTCGGTTGCCGTTCGAAAAACATAGAATTAATACCTCTTGATCCGGAAATTGAGAGAACCTTTAGACGTAGCTTAAAAATTCAAAGAGTGGAACATACTCAAATAAAAATGGCGGAACTTGTTGAAGATACAAAACCTTTAAGAGAGTTGTTCTCACCCGTAACCACAAATCCTCCTTCTTGTATTGTGTTACCCACGACAAATGCGACACATTTTGAGCTAAAACATCACGTAATACAACTTCTTCCTCAATTTCATGGGATTGAACGAGAGGATCCATACATGCATGTCAAAGACTTTCTTGAAATTTGTGCTACATTTAGGTTTCAAAATTTTTCTGAGGAGTCTGTTAAATTGCGTCTTTTTCCCTTTTCACTGAAAGATAAAGCAAAGGCATGGTTAAATTCTCTACCCCCTGGTTCAATCACTTCATGGGACATCCTCGTTAAAAAGTTTCTTTCAAAATTCTTTTCAATGTCTAGAACAACTACTCTAAGGAGGGAGATTACTGATTTTTGTCAAGAAGAACATGAAAAATTTTATGAGAGTTGGGAGAGATTTAAAGATCTTATTTTAAAGTGCCCCCCTCATGGTTTTGAAACATGGAGACTTGTTCAATTTTTCTATAATGGTTTAACTCAGTCTAATCGCAATATGATTGAATCAATGAATGGTGGTGATTTTTTAAATCTTAGGGGTGAGGCAGCTTATGAGTTTCTTGAAAATTTGTCTGAGAGATCTCAACAGTGGGATTTTACTTCTCATCGAGACAAACCAACTTCCACACCTAAGAGAGGGGGATTATATGAGGTAAAAGAAGATTCAGATATGAGAGTAAAGTTAGATAATCTTACTCGAAAGGTTGAGGCATTAGTTTTAAGTAAAACTATGGAGTCAGCCAATCAAGTTCAAAGTGAAGTGTGTTCTCTTTGCGGTAATCACATGCACACAACACAAACATGTCCTTCCATTATTGGATATTCTGACAGCTATGTTGAACAAGCGAACGCGCTTAATAATTATGGAAAATCATTTGCTAGTCCTTTTTCGGAAACATACAACCAAAATTGGCGAATCATCCAAACTTTTCATGGCGTCAGAACCAACCTTCTACAAATATAGGTGGGCAACCTTTCCATTCACAAAACCAATCTCCCCCATGTTTTCGTCCTCCTACACAATCATATCCTGCTCAATCTCAGCCTTTTTATGCTCCAACTCCCGTATCTCAACCGAACTTCCAATCAGTTGCACCACAACAACAGTCATCCTTAGAGGACACTCTTAAAGCATTCATGGCTGAAATGAAAAGTACTACTCACTTGAATACTCAAGCCATCGCTAAACTGGAAAATCAAATGGGTCAATTGGCTAATCAAGTTGCAGAGAGAGAGAAAGGGAAGTTTCCGAGTCAAACTCTAATGAATCCAAAAGGGCAGTTTTCTATAGGCAATACCTCTACTCCTTCAAATGAGCAACACCATGTTCAATCAATTATTACCCTTAGATCTGGAAAAGAAGTTGATAATAAAGTTAGTGTGCCAACAGAGGAATTAGCTGAAGCTGAAAAAGAAGAGAATCATGTTGATCCTACTAAAGTCCAAGAGTCTATTTCTCCACAACTTATAATAGAGCCACCTGTTAGGAACTTTGTCCCTAAAGCACCTTATCCTCATCGACTAGTAGCTCCTAAGAAAGGTGCACAATTTGGAGACATTCTAGAAGTGTTTAAGCAAGTGCAAATCAACATTCCATTCTTAGATGCCATTCAACAAGTGCCCTCGTACGCTAAATTTTTGAAAGATCTAGTCACTATAAAAAGGAAGACAAATGTTCCAAAGAAGGCATTTTTAACTGAACAGGTTAGCTCCATAATCCAATGCAAAATTCCAATAAAATATAAAGACCCTGGTTGTCCAACAATTTCTTGCGTTATAGGTAACCATCATATCGATCAGGCTTTGTTAGATTTGGGGGCGAGTGTCAATTTATTGCCTTACTCAGTGTATTCACAATTAGGGTTAGGAGAGTTAAAACCCACAAAAGTAACACTCCAATTAGCTGATAGATCTGTCAAAATTCCTCGAGGAGTCATTGAGGATGTTTTGATTAAGGTTGACAAATTCTATTTTCCTGTGGACTTCATAGTCCTTGACACTCAGCCTGTCCAAAATTCTAGTGGGCAAATTCCTGTTATTTTAGGGCGTCCTTTCTTAGCCACTTCTAACGCTTTAATCAATTGTAGGAATGGCGTGATGAAATTGTCATTTGGTAATATGACTGTCAAGCTAAATATTTTTAATACAAGCAAGCAACCACTAGATGAAGATGAGGTTAGTACAGTTTGTATGATAGACACTTTGGTTGAAAATACTTTTGTTCAGTCAAGTTATGAGGATCCCTTAGAAGCTTGTCTAGCTCATTTTGGGTGTGAATTTGACATAGATGAATCAATTAAGCAGGTTAATGCATTATTAGACGCTGCCCCGTTAATAAGCATCGATGAATGGCAACCAAAAGTGAACCCTCTTTCACTCTCTACATCACAAGCACTTCCATCTATTGTGGAGCCACCTAAGTTAGAACTCAAGCCATTGCCCAACACTCTTAAATACGAATTCCTTGGCCCTTGTGAGTCCTTACCAGTAATCATAGCCTCTGATATAAATGATACCCAAGAACAAAAATTATTGAATGTCCTAAAAGACCACAAGGAAGCAATAGGGTGGTCCATAAATGATATCAAGGGAGTTAGTCCTTCATTGGTCATGCATAGAATCCACTTAGAGGAAAATGCTAAAACTTCACGTGAGCCACAAAGGCGTCTAAATCCTGCTATGCAAGAAGTAGTTAGAGCGGAAATTCTTAAGCTTTTAGATGCTGGCGTTATTTATCCAATATCTTATAGCAGTTGGGTGAGTCCTGTTCAAGTTGTTCCTAAGAAATCGGGTGTGACGGTAGTAAAAAATGAAGATAATGAATTAGTTCCCACCCGTATTCAAACAGGTTGGCGTGTTTGCATAGACTATAGGAAATTAAATTCCATGACACGAAAAGATCATTTTCCTTTACCATTTATTGACCAAATGTTAGAGAGATTGGCGGGACATGAATATTATTGCTTTCTCGATGGTTATTCCGGTTATAATCAAATTCCCATTGCACCGGAAGACCAAGAAAAGACTACGTTCACATGCCCTTATGGTACTTTTGCCTACCGCCGCATGCCATTTGGACTATGCAATGCACCTGCCACGTTTCAACGATGCATGGTGAGTATTTTTTCTGACATGGTAGAACGATTTTTGGAAGTGTTTATGGATGATTTTTCAGTTTTTGGATCCTCTTTTGATGAATGCTTACACCATTTGACCCTAGTGTTAGTGCGATGTAAAGAAAAAAATCTTGTGCTTAATTGGGAAAAATGTCACTTTATGGTTAAGCAAGGAATTGTATTAGGGCATATCATCTCGCATAAAGGTATTGAAGTGGATAAAGCTAAAATTGATTTGATATCTAACCTTCCACCCCCACGTACTATAAAGGAGATTAGATCATTTTTGGGTCATGCGGGCTTTTATAGGAGGTTCATTAAAGACTTTAGTAAAATTGCTAAACCTCTATGTAATTTGCTTGCGAAAGATGCTCCATTTGTGTTTAATGAGGAGTGCCTTCATGCTTTTGAGAGATTAAAAAGTGAGTTGACCTCCGCCCCTATAATTCGACCACCTGATTGGAATATCCCTTTTGAAATTATGTGTGATGCCTCTGATTACGCAGTAGGTGCCGTTTTAGGACAACGTGTCGATAAGCTCCCTCATGTAATTTATTATGCTAGTAAGACGTTAAATGATGCACAATTAAACTACTCCACTACAGAAAAGGAATTGTTAGCAGTTGTTTTTGTGCTTGATAAGTTTAGAGCTTATTTATTGGGTTCTAAGGTCTTAGTCTATTCGGATCATGCCGCATTGAAGTATCTGTTGTCTAAAAAAGATGCTAAATCTAGATTAATTCGATGGATTTTGTTACTGCAAGAATTTGATATTGAGATTCGAGATAAAAAAGGCTCTGAGAATGTAGTAGCTGACCATCTCTCTAGATTAATTGTAGAGTTCACCGAGGATTCACTGCCCATTGCTGAAACTTTTCCTGATGAACAATTGATGCATGTGTCTCAATTATCTTCACCTTGGTTTGCGGATATTGTAAATTATCTTGTAACTGGTGCGATACCTTTGCATTGGCCCAAACATGATAAATTTAAATTTTTATCCAAGGTTAAGTACTTCTTTTGGGATGATCCATACTTGTTTAAATATTGCCCAGACCAAATTATTAGAAGGTGCATTCCTGAAAGTGACCAACGAAGTGTCATTTCTTTTTGTCATGATTATGCATGTGGAGGCCATTTTAGTGCTAAAAAGACGGCTGCAAAAATTTTGCAGTGTGGATTTTATTGGCCTTCTATTTTTCAAGATTCGCATGCATACTGTATAGCTTGTGAGCGTTGTCAAAAATTAGGTCGTGTTACAAGGAGAAATATGATGCCTCTTAACCCAATTCTGATTGTAGAGATATTCGATGTATGGGGCATTGATTTTATGGGTCCATTCCCTAACTCCTTTGGTAATTTATATATCCTTGTCGCTGTTGATTATGTTTCTAAGTGGGTTGAAGCCATTGCATGTAAAACTAATGATCACAAAGTGGTGGTTCAGTTTTTGAAGGATAATGTGTTTGCTCGTTTTGGGACACCACGTGCTATTATTAGCGATCGAGGTAAGCATTTTTGCAATCGAATATTTGAGCATTTAATGAACAAATATATCATAACGCATAAAGTTGCAACTGCATATCACCCGCAGACTAGTGGTCAAGTTGAGATATCTAATAGGGAGATTAAAAATATACTTGAAAAAACAGTGAACCCTAATAGGAAAGATTGGTCTTTACGCCTTAATGACGCATTGTGGGCTTACCGTACGGCATTTAAAACTCCCATTGGAATGTCTCCTTACCGACTTGTCTATGGCAAGGCATGTCACTTACCTGTAGAACTAGAACACAAGGCATATTGGGCTACTAAACGACTCAATTTTGATCTTAACAAGGCAGGTGTACGCAGAAAACTTCAACTTCTTGAGCTAGAGGAAATTAGGGATGATGCTTACGACTGTGCCAAATCCTACAAGGACCGCATGAAAAGGGTTCATGATCAAAATATTTTAAGAAAATCTTTCACTTCTGGTCAAAAAGTCCTTCTTTATAACTCTCGTCTGCATTTGTTCGCAGGCAAACTCCGTTCTCGATGGTCCGGCCCTTTTATCGTTCGCACTAGCTATCCGCATGGGGCCGTTGAAATTGAGAATCCTAAAGATGGTTCCGTGTCCAAAGTGAATGGGCAGCGATTAAAACCGTTTATAGAATTGAAAAGTCCAGAAGTAGAGGAAATCTTTTTGGAGGATCCTGTTTATCAAGATTGACCATTTAATCTGCCCAACTTTAGTCATCTTTGTATGCTACTCGATTAGAGTAGTATTCTATCTTCTTTTATTATTATTACTTTTATTATTATTTTTCCAACATTTGTAGGCTTAAAAAAAAAAAACCCGAAAAAAAAAAAAAAAAAAGCATTCTGACTTCATTTATTTACTTTTGGTTAGTGCATTCTTTTCTTTTCTTGTGTTTCCATACTTTGTTTTGCAGGTGTCGCACAGTTCAATCTCATCGCGCTTCTCAGGTGTATCCTCATCCATCTCTTTTTACGCATTTGTATTCATGACATTGAGGTCACTGTCATATTTAGGTTTGGGGGAGGGTTCACCTATTATTTGTCTGTTCTGTGCTTAAACTCCATAGTTACCATTTTTTTTGCTAAAAAGAAAAGAAGTAAAAAAAAAATTTTGATACTTGATTATGAGTTCCGACGTGGTTATTGGTTTTCAATTAGTGCTAGTTTGATTGTTACCCAACTTGGAGTCTTGATATGAATTCATTGGTTTAGTTAAACTTGTGAACACATGTATTGAAAAGAGGCACTTATTTGGTTCGTATCACCTATGTTTGGATAGCGATTAATCACTCGTACACATGCCTTTGCATGAGCACTGTCACACTTAGAGTTGGATTTGACCTCGAGTATCGTACATATATTTTTGATGCCTCAGTATGAGTCAGATGTCTTATTAAAATGCATAATATCCTTTCCCCAACAAAAAAAAAAAAGAGAGAATAAAGTGCATGCTTTTTCGGGCTTTTCACTTAGTAACCGGGCCTCTTGCCTCAGTAAGCAGTGAGTGTTCGCGTCAAACGGTGGAGAGTTCTGGGATTGTCATGTGTGGTTAGCTTGGGTACGTAGCCTTTTTGACTCGAGTGATTAAGTCCGTTGGGGTGTTCTCTACATCTAGTGCCCTAAAGCCGTTTGGTTTGGGTGTCATTGGCCTAAAGCTCGCTACAAGGGTCAATTAGAAAGCTTAAGGGACCAAGGCATTGCACGACCACAAGAAAAAAAAAATGTAAAAGAAAAAGAAAAAGGAAAAGGAAAAAATATGAATAATGGGAGGGGCTATAATTTCATGTGAGTAGTTTGATGAGTATTGAGGCATTGAAGGTGCGTGTATTGTTTTCGAGGTTAATGAAAATCTTTGTGCGATTTTTCACTTTACACGCATGCCTTGTGATTTCTTTCTATCCAGATGTATGTGGGAGGGATAATTTTTGTGCTAATTCGGATTAGAATGTTCACTTGTTTAACTTTGTTAATGGATGAAATATCTTGCCTCTAACTTGTGTTATTCTCACGCTAGTTACTTTGAGAGGCCATAGATTATGTTTTGGAATTCGAATCGAGTGTCATCTTCTTAGGAATTTTGTGGGTATATTCACTGCAAACCCTCACGAGACTATAACTCGTCCACTAGGGCAACCTAGGGGTTTAAAGGCTTGTTGCATACGCTAAATGCAATCGGACTCCTCCGAAAAAGGATTAGTTATTATTGTTCTTTCTATATGTCTTAATTTTATTTCTTTTGCTCGAGGACTAGCAAAATGTAGGTTTGGGGGTATTTGATGAGCACAAAAGGTTAACACTTAGAGGCCCCAATATCATATGTTGTTAGTTATTTATTGTGCTTAATTAGACATTATTATTATCTTTTCTATCACTCACTTTAAATTATTGAATATGCAGGAAAAGATGATATTACAACATATTTTGCTCGTGAGATTCAATTAATGCAATAGCTAAGTCAAGACAAGGATTCTTTGGAAGCTCATTGGCTTGGCAGATTTAGAATAGTTTCGGTAGAAATGGAATTATAAGATTAGGCAATATCTTAAGGGAAAGAAATCTTTGAGTGGACCAAATAACAAGGTTTTTAACAAGGATTCTCTACTTACTTAGGAAAGAAATCTTGGCAGTGAGCATAAAAGGGCATTACGGTTTGCACGAGAGGTGAATCAGAGAATTCGGCTTGGGAGATTGCACTGGAATCAGAGACTTCTCAGAGCAAGAAGAAATTAAAGCTTTGTACGAGAAAATATTCTTATCTTTTGTAAGCTTAGTTTTATGGAGTTCTTTTATTATACGACTATGTTTTTGTACTCCATGAGCGGCTAAACTCTTTAACTAGGGTTGAGGATGAAGCCCCATTAACGATTGTTATTTATATGTTCATGAGATTTGATTTTACCCGAATATGTGATTTCAATATATGATAAAATTGTTCTTACTCCAAATCAATTGTTAGGGATAAATTCTGGATATGAGTTCAATCATGTTTTTCTCATGATTTAGAATTGTCTTTAGCGTTGAAAGCTGGTTTTTCATCGTTAACTATAAAATTGGATATTTATTGTGATTTGTATAAAACGGATACAATTAATGATTTGGTTTTATACTTGCGAGCGGAGAGGAACAAACATTAGAATTTTTGATGAATTTTCACGATGATATTTTCCATGGTAATAGAATTAGCTTTCAGATTATCATGAAGAAATTTTGAGTAAAATCAATGATCATGAATATATAATGATACGAGTTAATGGGTGTGGATTCCGAAACCCTAGTATTTTCTCCTTTGATTAAAAAGAAGCTTTAATTTTCTTGTCTTGGATAATTTAGTTCATTGTTTTTACTTTTCACTTTTAGTTTAAAAATAAATCACAACTTTTGCCAACTAGGTTAGGGTCTAATCGGTTTAAGTTACTTATTTTTCCTAGAAAAATCGTAAGTCCCTGTGGGTTCGACCTCGCTCTTGCATTACTATACTTCGGTACGATTCGTGCGCTTGCGAGTACAATAAAATTTCACATCAGGGCCCTTGACCAGATTTGACCCCTGGATCGGCCCATTCTTGTGTTTCGCCTTATCAATGGCCCACAAGCTTTTTTTTTTTTGGGTCTTACAAATAATTTTGGATCTCTACAAGATATTCATGATCAAAGGTATTTTATATCCCCAGCAGTGGTTTGCCCCACGCGAAGTCCAAATCCAAATCAGCGACGATCCATCCGTCCAATTCCAAATCAGCGACGATCCATCCGTCCAATTTCAGTTCAGCGACGATCAATCCGTCCAAATTCAAATCAGCGACGATCCATCCGTCCGAATTCAAAATCAGCGACGATCCATCCGTCCAATTCCAAATCAGCGACGATCCATCCATCCAATTCCAAATCAGCAACAATCCATCCGTCCAATTCCAGTTCAGCGATGATCAATCCGTCCAAATTCAAATCAGCGACGATCCATCCTTCCAATTCCAAATCGGCGACGATCCATCCGTCCAATTCTAGTTCAGCGACGATCAATCCGTCCAAATTCAAATCAGCGACGATCCATCTATCCGAATTCAAAATCAGCGGCGATCTAACCGTCCAATTCCTTGGTGCACGGTATTTGTACATACTGTCTTGCGCTTTTCAATTAATCGGCTTTTGGGTGAATTGGATGGGTGTCTAGAAATCTTTGACGTTACCCGTACCGACTAATGGTGCTCCACGTGCCATCAAAGAGGGACTACTGTAGACACCCCAATCTGATTTCCCAATCATTTTATCTCTTTTTCAGTTTCTTGTTCCCCCGATGATGAATCAGGTCGCGAACAGTATTGAATGAAATGGCTTGAGTTTGGTGTGTGTGGAACCCATCCCTAACCCCGAAGCCTTTAAACCCCAAACCTTGACTAAGGGTTTGACCCTCGCGCGACTTACTGAGTCTATCACGCGATGCTCTACTTGCCAGGTGGTGGTCAAAGTCAAACTTTGACTGATTGACCATCGCGGGGAAGCTAGAACCCTCGCGCGACGGTCTCAATCCATCGCGCGATGGTCGACACCTGTCGTATCCAGCTGGATTTTGTGATGATGAGGCGTCTGCAGGTCCATGTGACCCCGTTCCATCGACTGAACGGTGTTTGCAGGGCTACCCTTGCACCATCTAAACCCCCACTCTCCCATCATCTTTGCACCCTACTTCTCTACCAAGTAAGTGCAGCCAGCATTGTTGGCTGGCTGCATTGCCTTGCATCACCACCAACAAACCCCTCCTCTTTCTATAAAAGACCCCCTTTGTTCTCTTTCAAAGGGGTTACCAAAAAAATTACTCAAAGGAAGAGCAAGAACTCCAACCTTGATCTCCTCTCTACCAAAGCTACTACCACTTTCTCATTTACCAAAGCCACACCACTTCATTCAAGCCATATTCCAATCATTCAAGCAAAGGTATAAATTTCATCCTTTACTGCGTTGATCCCTGAGGGGGGGCTGACAGGGCCAGGGCTGGTAATCAATATCAGCCTTGGTCCCAAAGCCAGCAAATTTACAAGCTACTGAGGACAGGCGAACCCACGCGCGAGATACCCACTCTGTCGCGCGATGGTTCTCCATCTACGTGATAAGGTTCTCGTGGGGATGGAATCCTTGTCCTGTTATAAATACATGGCTTCATGTTTTCTTACTTAACGATATTCGATATCTTTTACCGCGTTGCATGCTAAAATCAATAATTCAGTTTAGTTTACTTTCCTGTTCATATTGGAATGCTCCTGGGTAGTTTCTGAATATGTCTCAGAACCCAGGCATGCAAAGCAATTCCTGGAAGTCCAGTCAGAACAATCGCGCGATGATGTGACTCCATCGCGCAATGGTGGTCTCTTTTCCAGTAATTGCCCTTGCATGGGCAGCTAGGCTCTCAGCCTCTGTTTTAACACCCTCACTGTTTAAGGGTTGCATTTTATTCCAGCTATGTTAATTTGTAAATATTGATTTACTTTCAGTACACATAAACTACGTGGTTTGTCCTGGGTGTGCACTGGTCCTTCCAGAGCCCAAAAGAAGATAAAACTTAACCTGTTGGGAGGATATCAACCCTCGCGCGATGGAATGGGTTTGACGCGTGATGGTGGACTTGCATGCTGGCAGATCCATGCATGCAAGTTGGCCATTATTTGTGTTAAACTAATTCCAGTGCACTGTTTTGATATCCAATCTCAGTGTTAGATTTTATCTTGTTTATTTTCTAACATGTCGTGCCATCCATGCTATCATCTATCACATCCTGCAAACATGTTATAGTTTTAATCCCCTTTAACTGTTCCCCCGCCCTAATTGGCTAAAAATTGATTAATTAAACAGAATCGCAAACAAATAACATTTTCGCAAATGCCTAAGTAAAGACCGATCTCCGGATTGGGCGAGAGGGGTGCCATAAAACCCTTCCCCTCTCGTAACCTGGCTCCCGAACTCAGATATGGTTATGACGGACTGGTTCCTTAACTTTTTCAAATCAAACAGCGCGGCAAGTGCTTCGAAACACGGTTCCTTGGGTATCAGACCTTCAAAACCCAAGTGGCGACTCTGTATTTTCGCGAGCGCTTATCGTCCAGCTAAAAGCGCTCCCGCGAACCGGCAGCATTTTCTCTTTTTAGGAGGGGAACGGAATCCCTTCCCGAGGAAAGAAAATCGGGCAATTGCATTGCCCACAGTCAGAATACTTAGTTTTGGAACCACAGATGGTTGGGTCCCCAAACTCTCAAATAAGCGTTTCCTAGACTGCTTTTGCTATCGACTCAACAGGATGAAGTGGGCAGTAACATCTGGGAAGGGACGGGAAATGGAAATGGGGGCTGGTTTTTAGGAGAGACTTGTGTGAAAGGGAGAACCGGATGCTAACAGACTTGAAAATAAAATTGCACTCTTATCATATAGATCCATCTAAACCTGACTCTGTGCAATGGAGATGGACGCAAAATAAGAACTTCACGGTAAGGTCGGTTTACGAGCAATGGGAAGTGCAGACTCAGTATAGAGACACACTCTTGGGATCCGTGTGGAGAAACTTATGCCACCCGAATTGAAGGTCGAAATTTTTGCGTGGAAGGCTATTCAGGAGAGGTTAGCTACAAGGTCTGTTCGAATTAGTAGGAATATTGCCCTGAATGATCATTTGTGCCCATTTTGCTCTCTGCTTATGGAAACCCCGAACCATTTATTTCTTCACTGCCAATTTTCTTGGTTTGTTTGCTCTCAAATTTTGGATTGGTGGCACACCGCATGGGTATGCCCATCCTCGGTCGCAGGTCTCATGGGCTGGTGGTTCGACAATAGCTATTGCAACTTGGAAAAACATATGTGGGAAGTGTGTTTTTATGCAACAATCTGGTCCATTTGGGTGACGCAGAATGGGTGTATTTTTAAAAATGCAGCTGTAAACACAAAGGAAGTGGTGGATAGAATTAAATTCAGAGTGGCGATGTGGATCAAAGTTAAATTCAATATTAGGTTGTACTCTGTGGAGGATATTAAATGTTTCTGGATGGTATCCGTTTGCTAAAATTGTAATCTGTTTTGGCGTTTATCATCCAACTTTGTGCTTGATGATTTACATTCCCCCCTCCCCCGGTTGAGTAGAGCATCTGTGCTCCTCAGCCTCCCCTCTCGATGTATCCTTTCGAGCTTTATAAAATTTCCTTTTGCTGAGGAAAAAAAACTACTTTGGTTCTACTTGATATTTTATTTGTCAGATTTACAAAGAAATATCTTTTTTTGTGCCACATAAATCGCGTAGTATTAGTTCTGCTTATTTGGTTAGAAAACATGATATGGTTTTATGCGGTTTTTTAAGAAAGTGGAGAATAAATTGAACCAGAATCACTTCGTTCACTCAAAAAATAAAAATAAAAATGTACATAATATACTTAGTCCTACTCAGTATACCAGCTATATATACTTTTCGGTTGTATAGTTTTCACTTTTCATTTTTTTATTCTTGGTTGGCTCCTTGTCATCCTTGGTTAATTTGTTTTCTCCTGGATTCTAAGTAGCATATTATTAAAAAAAGGTAGCATATTAGAGTGCGGTGTCGCCCTCGTTGTGATGTTGTCTATCCTTGGATCCGTTTAATCTTTGTATAGGTTAATTGGATTTTTTTTGTTTTTCAGGAAAAAAAAAAGAAGGAAAAAAGAATGAACAGACACAAGAAGAATAAAGAAAAAGAGAAGAGAGAGCGTGCTCTTACCTTTAGCAACGAGCCCAGTGGCACCCGTAACAAGAATGTTCTTGCCACTGAAAAATTCAACAATTCCAATACCCTTTGGCAAACTTTTTGTAGACCCTGATGGTAATATTATTGAATTATCAGTACCACTCTTCGAAGTTGCTTTTGAAAGTACTCTTGGATTGACATTCCTTTCTTGGTAGCAACCAATACTAATCTTCTTTTCCTTCTTCAACCGCAACTTTTGATTACTACCCAACAATTTTATGGATTGAGTCGATCCAATTGAGGAATTGTTGAACAACAAAGCACCCATGATTCCCTGGATAATTCAGACACAACCGATATAACACTTATACTGATGAAATCATAGGTTGAAAGATAGGGATATGCTAAGCTTTTTTTTATTTATTTATCAGCTGTAAAAATAATATTTTATTTAGCAGAAAAAGGGAAAGGGGATTCCAACCAAATGTTAAAAAATGCAGCTGGATGGGAACAAAACCCATACATACACACCTATCGGACAAAGTTCAAAACACCTGAGGGCCTAAAATGCCCGGATATAAGATTGTTTGAGGGAAAATGACAGCCCATGACGTATTTTAATAATTCATACCTGCCAAGAACATTTTTAGCATTAACAAATGTTCTTAACTTGTCATTGGTGGGTATTAATTATCAAAATACGTACCTCATCGGCTGTCATTTTCCCATTGTTAGAACAGGGATTAGCCCCTACATCTTTTTAGGGTTGCCCAAATTGGTTTAATAGAGGGAATAGAGAACATCTTTAACAGCCTAATCTAGTCACTCACTGTTAGGAAAACGACTTCAACTTGGCAACTTTCTTGATTTGGCTTATTTTTATGACTTTCTATAAATAGGGACCATAGAGGTCACTAGGGTTTGCTCTTTGTGTTAGGGGCTCGATATTTTAGTTATTTTGTATTGTCTATTGGGATTCGGGATTCCACTAGGGTAAATTTGTGCTCTGTTTTGGGTTCTACTAAAGATTTGTCACTGAATATCGTTTTGTGCTTCACGAAGAGTTACGGATATAGCTTGACTTTTTTGTGTATTCTCTCCTTGTTCATAGTGAATTCACTATTGCTCTTTGTCCGCGGAGTACGTTTAATTAACCTTTGTGCTTAGGTGGAACCACGTAAATCTATTTGTGTCCTTATTTTGATTGCTTGTTGCTTTGTTTATTCTCTACGTACCTTGTGGTTATTATAACAAACTGGTATCAAAGCCTAGGGTTTCATCCTTGGCTTTTGTTTATTCTGTTGCTCTTTGTGTTTGGTGATCCTTTTTTCGATTGCAATAATGAGCGCAATATGAAGTTGAGAAGTTTGATAAGCAAAGTGTAACAACCCAGATTTTTTGGTGCATTTTTGGGCTACAAATTGATATACTATGTCACATTAAATAGTTTGTGTGGTTTGACAGTCACTAATTTATGTGGATTGGCAACATTTAATTTAGTTTTTTATTTTATTTTTTATGCATACATATAGAGGAGCCAGTTAGAAGGAAGCAAGAGGTGGAAATTATAAAGTTAGCTCCCCTTGCATGGGAGCCTCTTACGGGCAAAATCTTGCACGGGATAATTGTTGAAAACTGAGAAAGAATTGTGTGATTCCTACATGACAAATTGGCAGGGGGCCATTAGCCATGAGTAGTGTTGTCATGATAAGATCAATATAAAGTCATGTATATCTATTAATCTTACAATCGGCAATTACAAAGCCCGTACAAATGCATTGCAACTTTAAGAGGGCAAGAAGATTGTCTGGCCTAATTATGGCCATCAAATTCTATTCTCTAGTAACACTACAGATTTTGGTAAGCTGAAAGTCTAAAACCAGTGGTGATTTTCAGTTCTATAGTGACTAGGTTTTAGGATCTTGATCTTGGAGGTGAACGCCACATATCCAACGGCCATTAACGTAATTTGAGGTACTGAGTAGTGTGCAATACATTCTTAGCTACATCTCTTTTCAAAGAGTGTTTTCTGATTCTCTAATGTTTTTACTCATTTCACCTCCAAGTTTATTGATTCAATAATTTTGTATCGTAACACAGAGAATATTTGACTAAAAGTCATGGAACAGATTGGTACATGTACAAACCTATTGGATCACAGACTTATGAAATATGTACGATTGACTATCCTACAGGGAGTCCATAGTATTTATCGGCCTCAAGTGGCTATATAGACTTTTGACCTAGGTGGTGCATGTTTGGCATGTTATCAAGATGAGCCGGGTATGAGGCTACAAATGAATTCTCATTTCAGCTAGATTAATTAAATTTGATTTTTTATCCTCGTTTATTGAGCATATTCTTGATACTAACCATTTTTATTGTCATTGTATTGCACATATTATCTGGCCTTTTGATATTTTTCAAGTGCGCGGCAAGTTAAGTGTGGACCCGAGATGGAGTATTTGTTTTGTTTTTATCCCTAAAACCCTCTCCTCTTGTTTTGTCTCCTCCCCGTGGCCTCTCCATGACCACTCCCCACACCAACCCAATTATTCCATAAATAACCCAAAGCTCCTCCTCCATTTATTCCTTTCCATTAACGGCAGAGACAAAGCTCCTCCTCCATTTATTCCTTCATTTATTCCTTTCCATTAACGGCAGAGAGAAAGGCGGCAGCGAGAGGAATTAAAGAAGTGCGCATCAATGTTTTGAAAACCAAATCGATGAGCAAATCGGAAAAGTGACCGAGTGGATGGGTCACTAGTTCAATTAGAGTTGATCCAATTGAACCGGAATCAAACCGTGATGTCATGAATATTTTGATAATATATACTCCATATATATATAATTCATTAAAAGGAGCATGTAAAAATATAAAGTTTGGAAAAATCGAGGTCTTTGAGTGAAAAGAGGAGGAATTGGGTTAGGAATGAATTCTTGACACTTTTTTTCAATCCCCACATTGGGGGATTTAGGCCTATTTTGGCCTAATAAGTTACTAAATGGCTTATTTTTTGTCCTTATTCTTTTTTTTTTTTTTTTGCATTTGTTAGTTTTTCATTGATTTTTTATGGATTATTATTTCATCATGACGAGAGAAATCAAAAAAATGAAAAATACCGATTGAAGTCCAATTTTTTAATAAAGACGAAAAATTAACTTATTGACTTATTTTTGCCTTTATTCAAAAAAATTGGTTATCAAAGAAAAATTAATAAATGCAAAAAAATAAATTAAATGAAGACAAAAAAATAAATCATTTGACTTATTACTCCAAAATAGGGAAAAGAAAAGTTGGTGCCTTACAATCTCTGCAGTGCGGGATTGTAGGGCACCAAAACTACGTAGTTTTGGTACCAAATGAGATGCAAAATCGGTGCAAAAAACTTAAGTGCTCCAATTTTTAATCCGTTTGAACTCATACGAGGATCTTGTTATTCTGATCTTGTTATTCTGATCATATTATTCTAAAGGGTCATGATTTAATTTTGTCTCTAAGTCTCTCATAATCAGGTATCTGTTTTTTATATAAGACCCATGGAGCAGAGAGCCCTAGAGACAAAACCAAATTATGACCCTTTAAAATAATAAGATCAAAATAACAAAATTTTCCTACCGGTTCAAACGGATTAAAATTGGGACGCTTAATTTTTTTGGTGTCGTTTAAACATTTTCAACGCTAGCTCACGTATATATAGTAGCGCATGCCCATACCTAAAGACACGGTTCGAAGAAAATTTTGATATTCGATATGGTTTTGAGTGTCCTAAGTAAAATGTGAGAAAACTACCCATATCTAAAGCCCCAACGCAACTTAATTTTGAGTTTGCAACAACTGAATCATCCAAACCAATTACACACCAATTAAAAGGCATTTGGAATCATAATCATCAATTGTTCACAATAAACACTACATTCAGGCATAGGATGTTTCATTGTCCGTCCGTACCTAAATGAATTGCTCTCCCTACTATTGACCAGCCTCACAAACAAACTTGAATCACCCCAAAAGCTTCGTTTTCTTCACTCTATATGAATCCATCGTCTAAGGTCTGATGGTTCCAGTATTCTAAATATTTTCTCCCTATTGAACGAATTATAATTGTAATTAAATCTGGTTGATATGACGATCTCAAGTTTGCAAAAAATGCATTTTTTTTAAAAAATTCAATTTGTTTTTCACAAACCAATAGATATCAATGAGTTCTTTCAAGTTCTTAAAAAAGTTTGAATTTTTTAACAAATGTAGGGAGGTATTCCTGAACAAGCACAGAAAGGGTCCGACCAAGTGGTACGTAGGGCCACAGAATAAATAAGATACGATAAACCGTCATGGATGGCGGTGATGGGCGATATGGACCAGTGACATGTGAAGGCATTGGTCCAAGCAGTCTGTTCGTCAAATAAAGATAAAAGACATGAGAAGTTATTGGTCCAAGTAATTGATAAGCATTAGTAACATGTGATGTCACTGGTCCAGGTGGCTTGCTCGACAATGAGGTGGCCGAACAGGAGCAAGAACTTTAGAAAAGCAGCCTTAAGTGTTTAAATGGAAGGACCATTCTGGAAGGTTCCAATACATTAAATATACTCTGAAGAATAAGATCCCGAGGAAATAGGATCTAGGCAAGATACCCAACGAGAATGGAATGTTCGGCCAGCCATGGGAAGGAGTCCTAAAAAGACTAAGGAAATAAACATATAAGGGAACAAGAATCCAGAGGATCCTTGATTTCCTACACGTGATAGGAAACCTAGGGCAATAAGGATGCTTGAGCAGTAAGCAAACGTATGCCTATATAAACGAGGTTAACCTAGAGATAAAAGCTATTCTCCTACCGATAATTAGGGTTTCTTCAGTACGTAATACTAACTTAGGCTTCGGAGGGCCTTTGCCATAAGAGGCAAATGTACGCTCACCCTTTGTTTGTTTTGCAGATTAGGGTTCCGACGACGAACTAGGGTTCCGGTCAACAAGCACGGGTAGCCATTACGATCTTGTGTTGTTCTAAGCATCGTTCGTTTTTGTCCACTTACAATTGGCGCCGTTTGTGGGAAACGAATGAGTTGTCTTTAAAAAACGACCATAGTGGGAGAAGATCCAAAGACACCACTTGACCCAAAGAACCTGCTAGGTGGGGGAGGAGATAAATCCCCACCAGGTGCTCCGAGAAAGCCTGAAGGCGGACATGGAAAGAAGACAATAAGTAAGGGCAACCCCCTATCCATCCTAGATGGCTCCAAGAATAGGGAGGGCAGGAGAGCAATAGGGTCCACACGAAGGAGCAAATCTCACTGAGACGGAGAGTCCACACTCGAGAAGCATGCACAACAGTGAAACTATCCTCCATCAAAAGAGGCAAGAGATCAAAGAGTTTGCTCGTTTGATCAAGAAACGAGAGCACGAGATCCGAGAGCACCCTAAGGACTCTGTACTTTCACGAAGAGGTTCCAGAGGAGATAGGCAGGCCATGGTGGAGTACAAGAAGGCTCCTTCACGAAAAAGGAGGAGCAGGAGCAGAAACCCCACTCTAGGGCAAAAGAGAGCTTCTCCACGAAAATGGAGGAGTATGACTCAAAGCCGAACACCAAAGCGGCGAAGGGCTTCTTCAAGAAAAAGAAGGAGCAGAAGCCGAAGTCCCACCCCGAAGAGGAAGGGACTAGGAAGCACAATAGGGACAAGTACAAGAGGCCTGATTCTGATTGGGAAAAAAGTGGTCCCAACAAGACGAAAGGACGGGTGGACAGAACCATGACAGCATGAGAAGCAGCACAGAATGCCCTCAACAATATAGTAGCCTCCCCCTGTATAAGGAAATTACAGGAGGCAAGGTTGCCAAGCAGGGCGAAGCATGGAACGTTCATCCTTTACAAGACAAATACGGACCCCATGGCTCACGTGCAACATTATCAGCAGGCAATGTTCATGCATGATGGAGATAATGCCATTATGTGCAACATGTTGCCATCGAGTTTGGGGAAGGTGGCGTTGTCCTGGTTCCATAAGCTTACTCTGCACTCCAAACGGCGATGGAGGCAGTTGGCCAAGGAATTCACTGCTCGATTTTTTACGAGCAGGAGGGCACCAAAAACTTTTGAAAGCCTCTCCGCTATGAAACGGGGAGAGAATTAGCCAATCAGGAACTACGCGAAGAAATACTGGGAAACCTTTAATGCGGTTAAAAGTTGTAGCGAGGAGTATGCAATCGCCACGTTCAAGACCAGATTGCCTATTCGGGGGGAGCTGCGCCGGTCATTGAATATGAGTCCAGTAAGTACTCTGACAAAATTAATGGAGCGAATTGAGCAACATGCCAGAAAGAGGATGACATACTCCGGGAGGACGGCAAGGTCGTTGCCGAGCAAGCCAAGGGGCCTACAAAGAAAGCAGACAAACCAGAACCCAAAACTTACAAGGAAAGAAATGATTATGGGTAGGCTAAGAAGGAACCATACAAGAGGAGAGACAAGCTCCGAACCCTAAGTTTTTCTTTTCAGTAACCATTGTCTAGAAAGAACCAATTTACAGGATTCTTTATCGAATAAAGAATTGCCCCTATTTCAAGTGGCCCCCGAGATTGGAAGGAGATAAAAATGCAAAGCGAGCTACAAGTCAGCATTGCAGCTATCATAAAGATTGGAGTCACATGATAGAGGATTGTGAGATGTTCAAGAAGCACCTTGATGATCTGATGGCTCAGGGATACCTCAAGGAGTTTATCCAAAAGGGACCCAATGAGAATGGGAGAGCAATGAAGTTGGATTACGAGCAAAATCCAAGGGACAAAATCCATATGATACATGGATTAGCTGCAACTTATACGAGAAATAAGGTGAGGTTGCTCCAAAGGCAAATCAAGCATGACCAACATGTCATGCAGTTGGGAAAGAAAAGAGGACGTGAAGACGAAGTATGCAATGAGGGCATAGTCTTCACAAATGAGGACCTGGGAGGAGTCCAGGTGCCACATAATGATGCCTTAGTCATAACCCTTCGAATTGGGGAATATGACATTGAAAGGATTCTGGTGGATTCACGAAGTTGCACAAAGGTGTTATATTATGATGCGTTCAAGAAGTTGGGACTAACCCAAGTGGATTTGGTACAATCAATAACCCCTCTGGTTGGATTTGGTGCGGGAGCAGTGTGGCCGTTAGGCAAAGTAACGTTGCCTGTTCCGGCAAGAATAGTAGTGCTACGAACCGATTTCCTAGTGGTAGATGTTCCGTCTTCCTATAACACGATTATAGGAAGAACGTGGTTACACAAAATGAGGGCGGTTTCCTCCACCTACCACCAGATGGTAAAATTTCCTGGGTCTAATGGAGTTGAGAAGATTAGGGGCAATCAGAAAGTGGCACAGCAGTGTTTGATTTCTATGATCAAAAAACCACCAAAGGATAAATTGGTCCAAGCTGTAGAGATCACGAATCAGCCGACCATCGAGGATGTTGGAGGAAACCCGGCCGTGAAAGTGGTTGAGGGTTTGAAAAAGATACAGATCAATGAGATTGATCCAGAGAGGTATTTCCTGATTGGAGAAAACTTGAGCAAAGAAAAGGAAGAAGAGTTGGTAGGATTCCTAAAGGAACACTTTGATGTGTTTTCGTGGATCCCAAAAAAGATGCCTGGGGTGGATGCAAACGTGATTTGTCACCACTTAAATGTGGATCCACAACACAAACCTATTATGCAGAAAAAGAAGAGATCAGCCGCGCAGCACGTGGACGCTATTATCGAGGAGGTTGACCGCTTGCTGGAAGCTAAAGCCATATGAGAGGTTTACTATCCAGAGTGGTTGTTTAACACTGTAGTGGTAAAGAAGAAGAATGGAAAGTGGCGTATCTGTGTAGACTTCACAGATTTAAACAAAGTATGTCCAAAGGATAGTTTCTCTCTCCTCAGGATAGATCAATTAATCGATGCAACTGTTGGGTATGGACGGATGAGTTTCTTCGATGCATATCAAGGGTACCATCAAATTGCCATGTTTGGGCCCGATTAGGAGAAGACTTCCTTTATTACGCCAAGAGAGCTGTATTGCTACAATGTTATGTCCTTTGATTTAAGGAACGTCGGGGCAACTTATCAGAGATTGGCAACAATCATGCTCAAGAAGCTGCTCGGGAAGACTATGGAGATATACATAAATGATATGGTGGTCAAAAGCAAAGAGAAGTGAGACCACATAACTGATTTAAAGGAAGCCTTTGAGATTTTAAAGGAATACAAATTAAAACTAAACGCCTCGAAGTGTGCATTCAGAGTAAGCTCAGGGAAGTTTTTGAGCCACATTGTGACTATAAGAGGAATAGAGGCAAATTCTGATCAGATAACAGCTTTGTAAAGGGTCCAAAGTCCCAGGAGCACGAAGAAAGTCCAGAGGCTAATTGGAATGGCCGCGGCCCTTAATAGATTTATCAACCGGTCTAGTGACAAATGTTGGCCGTTCTTTCAGCTGCTGAAAAGGAGGGAAGGATACAAATAGGGAGCAGAATGTGAACATGCGTTTCAAGAACTGAAGAAGTACTTGGCAGCAGCCCCACTCTTGTTAACTCCTAATCCGGGTGAGTCTTTAACTTTGAATTTAGTGGTTTCTGAGCATGTTGTAAGTGCAGTATTATTGGGGAACAAGGGGTCCGAGCAAATCCCCGTGTATTATGTGAGCAAGACATTGCTAGATGTAGAAACGAGATATCTACCTCTAGAGAAATTGGTCCTGGCATTAAGGACAGCAGCAAGAAAGTTGCCTCATTATTTCCAGAGTCATAAAATTGTGGTTTACATTGAGTTTCCATTGAGGTCATTGCTACAAAAGGCAGATTTCTCTGGACGTATTTCGACTTGGTCGGTGGAGCTTAGGCAGTACGATATTGACTATCAGCCGCGCACCGCGATTAAAGGACAAGTGTTTGGCAGACTTTGTGGCAGAATTCATACCTACAGTGGCCCCTCAGCCTCCTACGTGAAAGGAGCAAGCATCTGGACCACCAGTCAAGAGGGAAAGGCACCAGTCGAGTAAAATCCCTTGGAATGGAAATTGTTCGTTGATAGTTCAGCATGTAATACTGGATCAGAGATTGGGGTTATGCTTTTTCCAACGTTGGAATTGTCTCTTCGGCTGGGTTTCAGTGCATCGAATAATGTAGCAGAGTACGAGGAACTCTTAGCAGGCTTGAGGAGTGCAAAAACCCTAAAGGTGAAAAGGATAAGGGTGTACTGTGATTCACAACTTGTGGTGAATCAATTGTCTGGGGAATACAAAACCCGGAGTGAAAAGAAGGCAGCTTATGTAGAGGCTGCCAAGGACCTGTTTGATACATTCGAGAAAGTCTTTATTAAACAGATAAGCTCTGAGCAAAATGCCCATGCAAATTCACTGGCTTAGTTGGCCGCAGCTGTGCCAACCGAGTTTAATAGGAAGGTGACAGTAGATTATCTTGCAGAGCCTAGTATTGGAAGAAGTGTGGAATTGGTCTTGGACGTGAACCAAGGACCAAGTTGGATGGATCCAATTATGGAGTTCTTATGAGATGGGACATTCCCCACTGACAAAAGGAGGCTCATAAGATAAAAACAAAGTTTGCACGGTTTTGGCTATCCCCTGAAGGAAAGTTGTACAGAAAGTCCTTCACGGGACCGTACTTACTTTGTGCACAGCCCGAGATGGTGCAGAAGTTCCTCCATGAGATTCACGAGGGAACATGTGGAAGCCATGCTAGGGCCAGGGCCATTGCCCACTAAGCAATCACCCAAGGACATTGGTGGTCACACATGCAAGAGGATGCAAATGTATACGTGAAGATCTGTAAAAAATGTCAAACGTTTTCACCGATTCTCGCACTTTAGCAAATTCCCAACAATACTTTTAGGAGTACTCGTACTCATCCCAATTCTGGGCAAAACATGGCCGTTTTTAGGCATTCATTCAATGCCAAGATTTAAGTGCATCAGGATTTGATTTAGATCTTATCCGTTGCTGGTGTCAGAGCAATGTTCGTTGCTCGGGCCTCAAACTTCTTCATGCTTGGGCCTTTGTCTGACAATCTTCGCTTGTCATGATTCAAGCAATGTTCGCTGCTCAGCCCTCAAATCTTTCCATACTAGAGTCTACGTTTGACATTCTTCATTGTCATAGTTCAGGTTTATTCGTAGCTATTTTCAATTTAGCTCGTTGTCACCCAAGTTTTTGTGCTTGGTATATTCGAATTCGATCATAGTCAATCAAATTCCGGCACTGTTCATGGTCATGGCCTGCGTTTACTCATACTTTAGCCAAACTTTGATTTTGATCGTACTCAATCGGATTGTGGCATTATTCATTGCCTAAGTTTATTCATACTTAGCCAAATTTGGAGTTTGTGCGTACCCGACGCATATTTCTCACGAATGTTCTTTGCTCCCCAGCATGGAGAACAAGTATCCTTAGCTTGTTCTTGCTAGGACCAAACACATGCAATATACATGCTTCTTAAGTTTCTCATACTTAGTATTGTTGTGCTTGCGTGCATATATCCTAATTTCGTGTGTTTATTCATACACATCTAAGCATTCACACTTAGTCGGGTTTATGTGTCTTTTGGTAGACCTTAACCATACTCAATCCTTACTAGATTTATTTATAGACCTAGGCTATTCATGTCTGGCCAATTTTGTGTGTTCATTCATACACACTTTTTGTATTGTGCTTGCTCACCCAAGTGTTTCGTACTTGGCAGACTTGTGTGTTTCTTCGTACACAGTTAAGTATTTCGTACTTCACTTGTTCAATTGCTCTTCAAGTGTGTTCGTACTTGGACAACCATCTATGTATATGCGTACTTAGATAATGTTGCATGTTCATGTATGCAACCCTAAGTATTTCGTACTTGGAAAAATTTCTAAGTGTATTCGTACTTAGATAAATCTACATATTCTCATATGCTCTCCAAGATTTCACGTACTTTGGTAAAATTCCTAAGTTTATTCATACTTAGGTTATACGTTTAAGTTTCACATACTTAAACAAATGCCCAAATGTATAACCACATTCCACCATTGTCGCCACCACAATCTACAATCCACCAAAACTCACCTTTGAATGGAATTTCTCCAGCTTCAATTAGCTTGGGAAGGTAGAAGATTATCTAGAGGAAGCTAGGACTTATAGTCCTCAAGCAAATAACAGGCATCCCAATCTCCTTTGCAACATGGATCATAAAACCCAGAATCCCATCTACTATTACACACGTCACCGGCGGCCGCTGTGTACTGGAGACCAATATTTCTCTGAAAAGAAGTTTCGTCACGGCCTCCAAAGTGTCGAACATCTCTGCCAGTTGGTCGCCAAGTTGGGGGTGGTCTTCCAGTAGGCCATCGAGTATCGATGCCCAGTTGAACCCCGGGTACCGGTTGAAGTTCGTCACGGCCTCCATTTCTGTTTGTTGATAAACAAGTAGGAAGAAGAAGATGCCATTTCTGTTTCTCCTCTGATCATGGCTCGACGGCCTAATAATCTGCATCAGAAACGGCTTCAGGAATCGGGCATAACAGACCGATCCAAGAGCATTGAAACTATCTAGAAACAAAGGGGGAAACACAAAAACAAGTCAAAACCCATCAGGAAAAACTTAAGTTCCGATAAAAATCAAAAATTTCGAAGAAACCACCTCGATCTGGCCATTGGCGGCAACCATGTGAAGAGCAGAATGGCGATCGTACAGCGTGGTCTGTTTCACAAGGCTCGGGTCACTCTCCAGCATGGCCTTCACAGTCTCCACGTCTCCAAGTCTCCAAACTGTATAGTCGTGAACAGGCCATTCGCTCGCTGCACAACTCAGCCCCTGACCCATCAGTTCCTCCTCTCTCTCTCTCTCTCTCTCTCTCTCTCTCCCCGGAGCGATGGGGTAAATAATTTCAGAATTTTTTTAAAAAATTTTCCTTTAAGGGTATAATCAAAAAGGTATCTTGGTCATTTCCTCCATTCCGTTAACGGAGTTAGCATTTTTTTCGTTTCCAGTAGTTGAGGGGGTCTCCATGTGTGCTTTTAAATGTGAGGTGGTGCTTACGAGAAAAAATGATAATTGAGGGAGTGTTTATGTATTTTCACCTAATTTCATTTACATTAACCAGTATAGGAAGTTTTAATCTTGATGAGATGGAGGTGAGTTTTGTTCAAAGTGTTAATTATGTGGCTCATGATGTGGCCAAGAATGCTGTGAGAGGGTGGAGGACTCGTACGTACTTGAAAATTTTCCCTACCTCTTGGCTTTTATCTCCTCTTCAAAGAGATGACAGCCCCTCTTGATGTATTTAACGTTTTTTTTTATCAAAAAAAATTACTACAACCTTTGGCAAAAAAACAAAAAGAAGACCATTTTTCATTACATATAAGGTAGGTTGAGTTTTTGCGAGTAGCAGTAATAGAAGACTTTCTTATTCTTTGAAACTTTCTTAATGCAGTTCTTTTTCTATTGTAATAATTTTATTTTTTATTTTTATGATAACGAAATTTCTTTTGTCTCCCATAATCTATACTAATGTCTAGAACTGCGGAACCTTAAATTAATAGTGGGGTAGATCCCAAAAAATTTGCCTCTTCCCACTTTGACTCTTCAAGTAGTCTTTTTTTTTTTTTTTCCAAATTCATATGTTAAAGCTTATTTTCTGTCAATATATCCCAATTGTCGGCTACTATCGTTTGCAAACATATGTGAAAGTTTGCAAACGTATGTGAAAAATAATATTATCGTATCATTTGAGATTTACATGAGGGTAGACTCATATATCCGGCCAGGTCACCCAAACCACATCCAAGACTCCATAACATTTCTAATATATGCAGAATAAGTTGAATAACCATCACACGCTTCACAAGTAACCAAAATTATTAATTGAACTAATTTAGAAAAGTTCCCGCGTAAGAGTTGATTAAGAAAATTACTATTTAAGAGGCAAAAAAATGACACAAAAGTAAACCAAAAGGAGCCAATTAAAGAGTAATTTAACCTTTGTCTTTAAACTGCAGCACGCCAAACCCCCTTTAGTCCTTTACCAAGAAAGAGCTAGCACCCTGATCCAGTGTAGAGGATTCAGAACAATGGTGAATTTTAGATATGCATCCTGCTAAGCAATCTATAGGTATAGAACTACACAAAATATAATTAAACGAAAACATTGTTGGAAATTTTCCAGATTTTTGTGAATGATAATTGGGACATTCGAAGGGTCTCCCGAGGCAGCCGAAATGTCTCCCATAAGTTCATTGTATCTGGACGTGGCCTTACATGTTCCAGCCGTTATCGGCTGGTTTATTCCCCATTATGTATGGGTTATGGCAGAATTCATTTAGTTATTCATGTCAGCAGTTTTCCCCACTTTATTGCTGGGTATTGAAGGCCCGAAATCAATATTCTAGCTGTTACAATTTGCAATCAGAGGTGTATATATTCAACATCCTGTTTTCAGATTTCACTCACGAGTTTAGACATACATAAATTCACTCTGATATTATTCTTGTGTGAGAGAGAGATAGACGTAGCATTCAGTTCGCCAAGGCGGCTTTCCAGTGGTGTTCCGATAGCCGTGGTCTAACCGTTCTATCCTGGGAGATAGACGCCGGTCAACCTCCAACACCCAACGGTGAGGCGGTGAATCTGTTTTAAAGAGATTGATTCAGGGCTCGGTTCGGTGTAACAAATTTCTAAAAATTTTGTTTCTGTTCATGAAATAAGAATCTGTAATTCGTTTTATTATTAGTGGAATCGTACTCTGGAATTTCCGATCACATTGCTATGTTTTTCCCAACAAGCTTAAAACAGATTCAGATTTCGGTGATCAGAATTCCAGAATACGTATTCTGTTGGTTCTAACAATTTTGTGCAGACAAGTTTCATGACAGGATTTGATAGATATGTCCAGACCATAGGAGTAATCTGTTTCATAGTAGATTACTCGGTGTTCACCCAGTGGGAAAAGAAATATTCATAACCTGTTCGGCTTCGGCCAGATCAGTCGTGCTCGACTGGATCACGTTGGTAACAGGAAAGCTTCGGCTGGATCAGTCATGCGCGACTCGATCATGATTTGTTGGTAAACTGGATGGCTACGGCCTTGGCTAGTCGTGCACGATTATGCCTAAGATTGGTGGTTTGATCGGCCTCTGGAGCAGTCTACTCGGTTTTTGCCGTGACACTGCTCGGCCGTAATCTGTTATGTGAATTGCTCGATGGAAGTAATCTGTGTGTTTGGCCTTGTTGAACAGCCAGTGGAAGGGTTGTTACGACTAGTCGTGCTATGTCTGGTTTGAGCATCCAAGTGGTAGGATTGCTTCATTCAGTCATAGTACGCGGCCTATGTGGTATGGCTAGGACACAGATTGGTCTGTTCGAGCAAGTAGAAGTTAGACAATCACAATCCTGTACATAAAAGCTTGTGCATACCGTTTACCTTTCGAAGGGGCGCCCCCTGGGACCCCCGGGGCATGTGGTATTGTGGGGGATGTTAGACCTAACTTGTTTAATAGATTTTTAATCTATGCATGTATAGCTTGTCATTTTGAGATTGAGATTTGTTCTCTTATATGTGGTTGTTCCTAATTTCAGGAAAATATGACAACTGAGCAAGGAAAAACTACTGGCACTGGCAAAGACAAAGACACTGGAAATGTCGGTGGAAGTGGGAATGGCACGGTTTCAACTCATGCTCCTATTGCTCCTACTCTTTGGATTCCCTCCGTCCCAATGTCTCATGTGGAGAAGCCAAGCAAGTTTGTCGGGGTGGACTTCAAAAGATGGCAACAAAAGATGTTGTTCTATCTCACCACTTTAAACTTGGCAAAGTGGCTTGTTGAGGAAGCATCTGTTGTTGATGAGAATGACCCCGACACTCAGAAGCGAATTGAGGTGGCCAGATGGAAAGAGCATGACTACATGTGCAAGAATTACATCCTCAATGCTCTGGACGATTCGTTATATTCTGTGTATGGCGAAGCTCAGTCAGTCAAGGAATTATGGGATTCCTTGGACAGGAAGTACAAGATCGAGGGTGCCGGGTCCAAAAAGTTCATTGTGGGCCGGTTCTTGGATTACATGATGGTGGACTCCAAGTCTGTGGCGGTCCAAGCCCAAGAGCTACAGCTCCTACTTAATGAGATCAGGACTGAGGGGATGATTTTGAGTGAAGCATTCCAGGTGGCTGCTATCATCCATAAGCTACCCCCAGCATGGAAAGAATTCATGTGCTATCTCATGTTCAAAAATAAGGAGATGACCTTGGAGGTTCTTTTCATCAAGCTCCGTATTGAAGAGGAGAATCGGGGTATGGACAAGAGTATCAAGTCCTCTTATATGGCCAAGGCAAATGTGGTGGAGCATGGTCAGTCTTCAGACATGAAGAGGAACCAACATGACAAGCGTACAGACAAGCGGTCTGACAAGCAAGCTGGTAAACAGAGGGACAAAAGTGTCAATCTGGGACCGAGAGGTGGTGTTGCCAAGAATCAGAGAGAGAAGTTTGAGGGTAAATGCTTTAACTGTAACAAGTTCGGGCATAAATCTTCGGAGTGTAAGAAGCCACCAAACCCTCGCGCTCAAGCACACTTAGCTCAGGTGGAAGCATGAGTGTCTGATATCAATCTCTCAGCTATGGTTTCTGAAGTGAACATGGTGGGTTTGAATCAGCAGGAATGGTGGATAGACACTGGGGCTACACGCCATATCTGTTGCGACAGGCAGTTGTTCACTACCTTCGAGTCGGCTGCTAATGGTGAGAAGCTGTTTATGGGGAATTCAACTACCTCGGATGTTGCGGGGCAGGGGAAAGTGGTCCTGAAGATGACTTCAAGAAAAGAGTTGACTCTGAATAACGTGCTGTTCGTGCCAAATATTCGCAAGAATTTGGTGTCTGGTTCTCTGCTGAACAAGCACAACTTCCGTTTGGTTTTCGAGGCTGATAGGGTTACTCTGACTAAGGCTGGAATGTATGTAGGGAAAGGATATATGACCAATGGTCTATTCAAAATGAATGTAATGACTAAAATTCCCGATGGGAATAAAATAAAAACCCCAGTTGCGTATGTGCTTGAGTCTTCCTCTTTGTGGCATGGTAGACTAGGTCATGTTAATTATGATTCTCTGCGTAGAATGATTAACCTGGACCATATTCCAGCTATCCAAATTGGTAAGAAACACAGGTGTGAAACTTGTGTAGAGGCTAAAATGACAAGATCATCTTTCAAAGCGATAGAAAGGAATACTGAGCCGTTGGATCTAATCCATACAGATGTGTGTGATTTGAAATACATTCAAACACGGGCAGGCAATAAGTACTTCATCACATTTATCGATGATAGCATCAAGTTTTGCTATGTATGCTTGCTAAAGAGCAAAGATGAAGCCCCGCAAAAATTCGTTCTTTACAAGAATGAAGTCGAGACACAACCTAGCAAGAAAATCAAGGCTTTGAGAAGTGATCGAGGTGGTGAGTATGAATCACCTTATGGTGAGTTTTGTGCACAACACGGGATTGTTTACCAGACCACGATGCCTTATTCGCCACAGTCAAATGGGATTGCTGAGCGCAAAAATCGTACTTTGAAGGATATGATGAAAGCTATGTTGATCAGTTTTGGGCTGCCTCAGAATACGTGGGGGGATGCAATTCTCACCGCTAATTATATCCTTAATAAGATCCCTCGCAAGAAAGTTGACAAAAACCCATATGAATTGTTTAAGGGTAGGAAGCCTACCTACAATTACGTTGTCTCAATCTCATTACATTGATAAGATACTTGAGAGATTCAACAAGTCTGATAAGGAGATGGCGAATACTCCTGTGGATGTACATCTCCATTTATCCAAGAATGTGGGGGGAAGGAGTTGCTCAACTAGAGTATTCTCGGATAATTGGGAGTTTGATGTACTTGATGAGTTGTACAAGGCCTAACATAGTTTATTCTGTTAGCAGATTGAGTAGGTACACGAGTAATTCAAGGCATGGTCACTGGAAGGCGATAGTCAGAGTACTTCGCTACCTAAGGTATACTCATGATTTGGGACTGCACTATACCAGATATCCGGCGGTACTAGAAGGGTACTCTGATGCGAACTGGACATCAGACATAAAATACTCTAAATCTACGAGTGGATATGTCTTTACTCTGGGTGGTGCAGCAGTGTCTTGGAAATCTTCGAAACAGACGTGCATCGCACGCTCTACGATGGAATCAGAGTTTATAGCTCTTGATAAAGCAACTGAACAGGCAGATGGTTATGCCATTTTGTAGAAGATATTCCAAGGTGGCCTAAACCCGTGCCAGCGATCTGTGTACATTCTGACAGTCAATCTGCGATTGGAACGGCACGGAGTAATATGTACAATGGTAAGTCTAGACATATTCGTCGAAGACACAATACCATTAGACAACTGCTCTCTAGTGGGATTGTCACTCTTGACTATGTCAAGTCAATGGACAACATAGCAGATCCATTAACCAAAGGATTAAATAGAGAGCTAGTTAAGTCGGCATCGATGGGAATGGGGCTTAAGCCTACTATGCTCACGTTACCGTGAAGGAAAACCCAACCTAGCTGACTGGAGATCCCAAGATCTAAGTTCAAAGGGACAACCTAATTGCAAGTGAGAGAGAACGATCACTAAGGAGACAAGCTCTCCAACCCATTCCTATGGTCTGAAACAGTGATGCCTACAATGGGAAAAGGTTGACCATGGCTCTTAATGACTCTTATGCGCTGGAATACCAAGCGGGGTATAGCAGGATACTCTTTTAATAAGAAGGTCACCTATGTGAGTATGAAGTGGGGCCGCTTCTTTGAGAATTTAGAAAGGCAAAATTCTCGAGAAAATACTTACAGAACCAGGCGGGGATGTCATGGCCAAAATGAACCCAACAGTGAGAACTGAACTGCGTTAGGAGAAGTTCCTGTGTGAAGTTTATTGACTCAGTTTACACCAACGGCAGGACAGTTCAAGACAACACGTTCACTAGACAGCCAGTAAACCCGATAGGCATTCACAAGGGAATGTTCAAGGCCAAAAGCTACATATCCTATGTAGGGGTTATCCGTTGTGCTCTCTCTCCGAGTCAGCTTTGTCTCTGCGTCAGATTTCTGCCAATTTCATTCATGTGGGGGACTGTTGGAAATTTTCCAGATTTTTTGTGAATGATAATTGGGACATTCGGAGGGTCATCCAAGGCAACTGAAATGTCTCTCGTAAGTTCATTGTATCTGGACGTGGCCTTACATGTTCCAGCCGTTATCAGCTTATTTATTCCCCATTATGTATGGGTTATGGCAGAATTCATTTGGTTATTCATGTCAGCAGCTTTCTCCACTTTATTACTGGGTATTGAAGGCCCGAAATCAATATTCTAGCTATTACAATTTGCAATCAGAGGTGTATATATTCAGCATCCCATTTTCAGATTTCACTCACGAGTTCAAACATACATAAATCCACTCTGATATTATTCTCGTGTGAGAGAGAGACAGACGTAGCGTTCAGTTCGCCAATGCGGCTTTCCGGTGGTGTTCCGATAGCCGTGGTCTAACCGTTCTATCCTGGGAGACAGACGCCGGTCAACCTCCAACACCCAACGGTGAGGCGGTGAATCGGTTTTAAAGAGACTGATTCAGGGCTCGATTCTGTGTAACAAATTTCTGTAAATTTTTTTTCTGTTCATGAAATAAGAATCTGTAATTCGTTTTATTATTAGTGGAATCATACTCTGGAATTTCCGATCACATTGCTATGTTTTTCCCAACAAACAATACATTAATAAATCCACAAGTTGCAGAATCCACGATAATGAAGTTTCTGACGGACTGGTTCCTTAACTTTTTCAAATCAAACAGCGCGACAAGTGCTTCAAAATACAGTTCCTTGGGTGTCGGACCTTCAAACCCGAGTGGCGACTTTGTATTTTCGCGAGCGCTTGTCGTCCAGCTTAAAAGCGCTCCCGCAAACCGGCAGCTTTTTCTCTTCTTAGAGGAGGGGAACGGAATCCCTTCCCGAGGAAAGAAAAATCGGGCATCCGCATGCCCACATTGGCGACTCCGCTGGGGATCGAATCAATATTGGTCTATACTTAGAATTTCATACACTTGAGAACATTCCCACAAAAGTCAGTCAAAATAGTGAGCTTCGCGCTGCTAAAGAAAGGATTGGTGATTTAACAGGACCTCGTGTCCGGCCATCCTGACTGGGGCTCTTCCGACTGTTCTCTCGTGTACCTTCTTCTAAGTATTGATTAAATAAAGAGAGCCAAATTTGAAAAGGCATTTGTGAATTTACGATTCTGTTCTATTGATCAAAATTTTTAGCATCTTCATTTGCATCGATGTGGGATAAGCCTCGTTGGATCGTTTTGGCAATCCGGCACGGTTTACCGGAGCCCAGGGACCCCGAATGACTGACAACCTTCGACGATGATGAGTCATTCTACCGTTCGACTGTTGCTCTGCGGTTACGCGGGCAGCGGGAGGTATATCTTGGCTCTAGTCCGAGGAACCCGTTACAAGCCAAAACCGGCCTTTGCAGATACAAAGCACTAGAACTCTCCAAACTAAGACAGGTACGTACAGGGTAAGTTTACTTGCATCTAACCCCATATACTGTCTACGTGTTACTGCTTTCCCTATCACATGTACTGTACATACATTATTTTGCATAGGAGCATGCTTAGATTGGTTCTTTCTTTCGAGTTTGTCTTGCGCAGTCTAAGACGTTGTTGGACCAAATGAGGAGTCGTTCATTCTGTCAAATGTTCATTATCAATCGTAAAGTCCTTAGTTCAATGAGACTTTGAGGAATCAAAATTTACTACATCCTTGGCTCATGCTCGGTTAAGAATTCAACCGAAAATATGGAACAACAAAAGTAGTGATGCCGTGTCACTGGCGCCACCCAGGTTAAAGTGCAAAGTCACTATACACCGTCGTGTTCAAGGTTAAGGTGCCATGTCATCACCACTAAGTTGTTCCAAATTCAAAGTTGAACCTTCAAATGGGACTAGTCGAAGATTTAGTCTATTTTGACATCTTTTAGGATCTGACGATCTACTCAGGGAAACATGGCCGAAAAGAATTCTGAGAATTCTGGCAACGTCTGAAATTCATGAGGCAAACTCGTCTCTATTTCTGTACATACATACCGTTTTGCGTAGGAGCATGTTTAGGGCGGCTTCTAGGTTGTCTCTCTTTCGAGTCTGTCTTATACTTATTAGGACGCTGTCATGGCCCGATGAAGATTCGTGCATCTCGATGGTGCACGTTGTCAATTTTCAAAGTCCTTAGATCAATAAGACTTTGGGAAATCAAACCATTTTAAGTCCTTGGCTCATGCCTTATTGAAGTTTCAATCGAAAATAAGAAACCACAAAGTATGGATGGTGTGTCACTGGCACTACCCAGGTTGAAGTGCGAAGTCACTATACACCGCGGCATTCAAAGTTAAGGTGCCATGTCATCAATACTGAGTCGTTCCGAATTAAAAGTTGAAACTTCAAGAACGAAATAGACAAAGGCTTAGTCTGTTTTGACATCTCTTAGTTTCAGTCGATCTATTCAAAGGATACACCTCGAAAAGAAATCCGAGGATTTTGGCAGCGTTCGAACATCATGAGACAGACTTGTTTGTAGTTGTAGAGTCTAAGAGGACACCGACGATGGCAACATGTGCATTGCATTCTAATTGCTGCAGGAACCTCACTGAGTTCTCGTTTACTTTACTGTCCAAAGCTCTAGGCCATCTCAATGAAGGGAAGAGCCAAACCTACTTGGGAACGTGTGCTGGGACTATTTCACTGTCACTTTCGAATCCAGAATGGCAGCACAAACAGAGCTGGCTGAACTGAAGAAGGCTGTAAAGGAAATAAGCCAGAAGATGGACAAACAAATGGTTATGGTCCAGGGATTGGTTGGCCTCTTTACCTCCACAGCCCCACAGCCAGATATGGGGCTAGTCAATGGACCTCCTCAAGCTTACCACTCTCCAACGGTCGGAATCAAACTATGCTCAGGAGACATGTTCAACGACCTGGTTGAGTTCCATGAGGCTAAGACTCACTCGAAGGAGGATTTTGATTCCTTTGTCGAAGCCATTGCCAAAGGGGAGGACGTGCTTAGTGATGAATTCAGCCCCGAGGGAAAAAGAATGCATCCTGTTAATGAGGCAATGTGTTGCAACTGCAAAGCAAACAAGGGTCCTGCTTTGAACTTTCAATTCACTCGCCGGAACTCACTGAGGGTTTTCTCATGTTTCGATGCACCTTTGGCTTCGGTCTATGAGAAGCTCCTCAATGCTGGTTCCATTAAGCCCCTCAATCCAACTTCATTACCTAAGAATCCCTCTGCCAACTTCAAATATAACCTCTATTGCACCTACCATCAAATGCCTGGCCATTCAACCATTGCCTATTTTCGACTTCGACATGCCATTCAAGATCTCATCGATTGTGGCATCATCCTAGCCCCATCTCCGTCAAAAGTTACCACATCCAAACCTATCCCCAATATCATCCCAGAAAATCAACCCAAGCCGACTGTACCCATCCCGTCCGAGCTCGAGGACAGCTTCCTGGCCCCAGTTTGTGCAATTGGGACTTTCTCTGCCAACATCTGGACTGACAATGATGAGGGGCTTGCAAAGGGGAAGACTGACCAGCTGAGGTCTATTGATCAAAGGAGCACCGAGTAGGTTTGGTCGAAGAAGCTGAAGTGCTGTTGCTTGGACCTGACACCTGCTGGATCCTACCTCTTTTTGTGGAAGCTAAGAGTAGCTGTTAAAATTGCATTTTCAAACCGCGTCTAGTTTGCATTGGTGTTTTGTCTGAGTCTGACACAGAGTCTTTTGCATTTGTCTAAGTCTAGCTCAGAGTCGGAGGTTGTGCCTCTTAGCCCTCCACGTTGTAGCTTTTGTTTCAAGTTTTGAGTCTGCTATACTTGGCAACCCCGAGGGGCTTTCTTTATAATATGCATTATCTTACTTCTAAGTACTTCGCTTGCTTTCGAATAAATTGTGTCAACCCTAATGACGAAGGGATAGATTTCGATGGGGTCATCCCCAAGGAAATGTGTTCCCTCGCCGAAAGGGAAGACGAAAGGCATGCTCAGCCTATTAATTGAAATAGTAGTTTCAAATAAACTTGAAAGATGAGGTAGGCCTCCGAATTGTTCAAATTGGTTCAACACTGTCCGCAGAGAAGCATTGTGCCCGGTCAGACAGGCTCAAAAAGTTCATCAACGTCTTGGCATGGTCTCACAAAGACACGCCCGGCGTTGATCCCGAGATAAAGGAACATCAAATCCCCCAACTACCAAATGCCAAACCATGTAAAGCAAAGCTCAGAAGGTCCAGTGCCTCTACCATGTTCAAGTTTGCAGGAATAGCGTTCCGCCAACCACAAGTTAGAAAGTTCAAAATTGGCTTGGGGCGAGGCATGTCAACAGAAGCACGTTGGACCCTGTGCTATCAAAGCCATTTTATCTAGGGCTGCGGCCAAACATCATCGACCTCGATGGCAACAAATTCAAATACCTTGGTCAACATGGATCAATTCGAAAGCCTTTTCCCTGAGAGAAGCTCGTTGGGCTGAAAACCCTAAGGGTAGGCAGTTCCAAGCAAAAATTAGAGCAGCCTGCTAGACCAAGAACCTATGAAAGAGGTCTAGGCAAAAGTAAAGGCAATATTTGAAAGCTCGCTAGACCGAAAACCCGAATGGGCGGTTCTGGGCAAAAGTTAGAGCGTAAAAGGTAAGGTAAAACACACGAGTGAACCTTGGCATGAACTACGTTTTGACCTGATTCCCTAGCTTGGGATACGTAGGTAGTCTCTCCTTGAGACTCGGTCACAATCTATCAAATGGATCTATGGTTGACGTTTGGTACACATCAAAGGTCGAAGAGGATCGAAGATCAAGCTGCATGGGAGGAGTTTGAAGGGGGAAACATTTTGTCTTTCTTCAATTTCAAACCTGAGCATAAAGCCTTAAAAGAATTTAAGCATAAAAAACAAAACGAAATGCTGATGAGGCCTAACGGCTCACAATTTATTCTAAATTCAGCAAAGTCTGGTGTGAGCAGTTGCAGTAGTTTTACAGTCATGTGCACTAGTTTGAGGTTCACGCGCACTTGTTCATAGTTATGTGCGTTGGTCTCAACCCTGCGCTCGCTTTTTCAATTCGCGCAGCAATCGACAGCAGTCAGCTACTGCCTTTGAGTCCTA
Organism: Rhododendron simsii; assembly: GCA_014282245.1. Lineage (NCBI taxonomy): Eukaryota > Viridiplantae > Streptophyta > Magnoliopsida > Ericales > Ericaceae > Rhododendron > Rhododendron simsii. The sequence continues at coordinate 28,153 of WJXA01000372.1, read as the reverse complement.
TTCAAGGGGCTTTTACCAAGTTTGGTCATACCGTGTAGACCTAATGTGACTGCACGGGGGTGTCGGTTTCAGTTCGGGCCTATACGTGTCATCATTTGCGTCTTATGTCCGTCTTTGTGGCATTTTTCTAGATTTCAATCCATTGTCATGTCGAGATGCTTTTCTCAGTTCTATTTGTTCATCTAGGTCACCGTACATATGTTTGACCTTACAAGTGTCAGTTTCACCTGTTTAGGATTATTGTGAGGTTTGGCACATTAATGCCCAAAAATTTCATTATTTTTCATGTGTCCAGGATCCGCATCGTATTCCGGGGATCTTTCTCCATTTTCGTTTGAGCTAGGCAAGCCTGTACATATATGTGTGTCTGTGTGTTGACTCAGTTCACTTATCAATGCAAATTAGATATTAGCGCATGGTTTATATGTCAATAAACTGAAAAATGCAATTTTTACATTGCTACTCTTGCATCTATAATTCACAAGTTGTGGACTCTCTTGAGACAGCAGGGGCACGTCAACCCAACGCCAAGTAAAGCATATGTCTGGGGCTTATCCGCCCAAGCATCGAAGAAAGGGCATGCAAGCCCAATGCCACACCGCTATATGTCAACTGGGCACGCCGGCCCGCTCAACATCTCTCTATCTGGATTCGCATCTCAGAAGCAAAAGAAGTAAAGTACTGGGGCTCAGTGGTAGTCCTTAGGCATCGTTGTCCTCCTAGGAGCCGCCCTTAGCTTGTATCTACATTTTCAATTTGTGCATTTTGTTTGTATACATCTTTGCATATTGTGTATGTCAACTGTTGAAAACATGAAGGTGGTCAGAATGGTTACCATCAAGCCTTTGCTTGCCAAAGGATGCAATGCAATCTCCTGCGGTGTTGTTCTCGTTGGTCAGTGGATGCGAAGAAATCTCCCTGAATCCACGATTTGTTTGCCCAAGGATGCGATGCAATCTCCTGCGGTGTTGTTCTCGTTGGTCAGCGGATGTGAAGAAATCTCCCTGAATCCACGATTTGTTTGCCGAAGGATGCGATGTACTCTCTTGTGGTATTGTTATCTTTGGTTAGTGGAGGCAATGGAAATCTCCCTAACTCTTGATTCGTTTGCCAAAGGATGCGATGCAATCTCCTGCGGTATTGTTTTGATTGTTCGACGGAGGTAATGGAAATCTCCCTAAACTCTCGATTTGTTGGCCGAAGGATGCGATGCAATCTCCTGCGGTGTTGTTATTGTTGGTCAGTGGATGCGAAGAAAATCTCCTTGAATCTACGATTTGTTTGCTGACGGATGCGATTGAAAAATCTCTTGCGGCATTGTTCTCATAGTAGGATGCGATAAAATCTTCTGCAGAACAAATCAACGACAGCCGGTCCTGTCCAATTCTCAACGGCTAGATCATTTTGTATAGTGATCTACCCTTTCAAATCAATGACAGCCGGTTCTGTCCAATTGTCAATGGCTCGATCATTTTGTATAGTGATCAGTCCTTTCAAATCAACGACAGCCGGTCTTGTCCAATTTTCAATGGCTCAATCATTTTGTATAGTGATCCGTTCTTTCAAATCAACGACAGCCGGTCCTGTCCAATTCTCAACGGCTCGATCATTTTGTATAGTGATCTGCCCTTTCAAATCAACGACAGCCGGTCCTGTCCAATTCTCAACGGCTCGATCATTTTGTATAGTGATCCGTCCTTTCAAATCAACGACAGCCGGTTAGATCATTTATACTAATGATCCTCATGTCCAAGACTTCAACGGTTCGATCATTTATACTGATGATCCTCCCATCCAGACTTCAACGGCTCGATCATTTATAATGATGATCCTCCCATCCTGTCTGCAACGGTTAGATCATTTATACTGATGATCCTCCTGTCCAAGACTTCAACGGCTCGATCATTTATATTGATGATCCTCCCATCCTGTCTGCAACGGTTAGATCATTTATACTGATGATCCTCCTATCCAAGACTTCAACGGTTTGATCATTTATACTGATGATCCTCACATCCTGTCTGCAATGGCTCGATCATTTATACTGATGATCCTCTCATCTAGACTTCAACGGCTTGATCATTTATACTGATGATCCTCCTATCCTGTCGAATTCTTCAGCGGTTTGATCACTCAGCTCATTGATCTCTCCGTCCGCATCCATGACAGCCGGTCCTGTCAAATCCATCAACGGTATTTAGCCATATCATCCATACAATCCATAACGATGATCAGATTATCATCCAACAGTTTGTTCAGTGGTCCACCCATCCGCTACTAATTGTTCCCCAGGAGAGTTCGCCTCGGCTTTCTTTAAACAATTACCTCTACGTCAGTCTAGCTTCACACGCATCTTCCAGCAGCCTTATTGCTCTGTCTCGGATGCTCTTTGATAAGGAGATTGGCTCTGATTCCCAACAGATGGAATTCAACCTGCCTGACACGACCTACCCGTGTTTGTTGGAATACTTCGTGCCAAGGATAGCTTGATCCCCAGCAACGACGGCCTGTCCCGTCCAAATCTACAACGACAGCCTGTCCTGTCCAAATTCGATCAACAAGCGGCGGTTCGCTCATCCACTTCTACTTCCATCCCTGGCAATGGACCTGCCTGTCCATTCCACTAATCAGGTTCCTTAAGTTTACTTGTCTACTTTGCTAGTATGCTTTGTTCTGGATTTCCTTGAGGGGTGTCTAGAAATCTTTGACGTTACTTGTACCAAGACGATGGTGCTTCAAGTGCCGTCAAAAAAGGGCTACTGTAGACACCCCAATCTGGACTTCCAGATTAGTTTACTTACGGTTTTTGATTCCCCGATGATGAAATAGATCAAGAACACCCTGGGAATGATAGCATGTTTGAGCTTTGAGTGTTTGCAAAACCCTTGAACCTAACCTAGCCTAAGCCACTTCAAAAACCAAAAACCCATCTGGTTCGCGCCAGGGCGCAACCATCCTGCGCCAGGGCGCACCATCGCGCGACAGACTAACTCCATCCCGCGACAGTGCGCCAGGGCGCACCATCACGCGCCAGACTCACTCCATCGTGCGACAGTGCGTCAGGGCGCACCATCGTGCGACAGACTGACTCCATCGCGCGACGGTCCAACCTACCACCAATCTTTCTTGAGATGGGCAGTTGGCCACCAATGCAACTCTCAGCAGGCCTCGTGGATTGGCTGAACTCCTCTCCTGGCACCAACCAGATTCACCCCCTCTCCCTATTTATACCCCTCATTTGTTCTCTTCCAAAGTGTTAACAAAATTCAAAGGTTTTTCAAAAAGGGTCCAAAAATTGAAAGGTTAAGCACAAGCTCTAGTGCTTTTCTTCCAAATTCACATTCCCCAAATACTCAAACACCTCAATCAAGTCTCAAACGCATCAAAGCTCAACACCTTTCAAACCCAAAACCAAAGGTATAACTTACCTATGTTCTGTTTCTGTTCTGATCTCTGAGGGGGGCTGGCAGGGCCAAGGCTGGTAATCAATACCAGTCCTAGTCCTAAAGCTAGCAAGGTTTCAAAAACCGTCATGGTAGGAACTAGCGCGCGATGGTCCTACTCTCTCGCGCGATGGTCCTACTCTCTCGCGCGACATTTCGGTGCTGCAAGCGATGGACCACGTGGGGATTGGTGTCCTACTATTTTGTGCTTTATTTTGTGTATAGATCACTCTGTTGAGCATGTTAATAACCAGTTTATTGCTTTCTTTTGTTAGAAATTGTTAGCGGTAGTTCAATATGCTTATCTGTTGTTTTGAAGTACCCCTGGGATCATTCTGGACCTGTCTCAGAACCCAGAAATGTGTAAACCAAGCACTGGTCTGGTTGCGCCAGGGCGCGACCATCCCGCGCCAGGGCGCACCATCGCGCGACAGACTGGCTCCATCGAGCGACAGTGCGCCAGGGCGCATCCTCGCGCGACAGAGTGAGGCCATCACGCGACAGTTTACCTTTGACCAGTGAATGGCCTTGCATGGGTGGCTCGGCCTTAGGCCATTATTTTGTCCCCACACTGTCTATGGGGTGTTTTATTAATTTGTAGGGTTTTACAGCCTTTAAACTATTTATTATGCTGCTATATAAACTGCGTGGTTTGTCCTGGGTGTGCACTGGTCCTTCCAGAGCCCAGAGGGTTTGAGAATAAGAGTTGTGGGTTTGAGCTCACCGGCGTGCGCGTGTCTTGGAGTTGTGCGTGTAGGAGGGAACAGCATGCAGCGACTTATTCAGTGCATACTGGTTTTTCTTCCTGCTCACATCACTCCAAAACAGGGGCCTCCCAGTTTGTTTAAACTCCCACAGCAGTCTGTTCTCATCCTATACTAACTGTACATCCATGCTATCATTCACATCTTGCAAACATGTTACAGTTTTAAATCCCTATTAACTGTTCCCCCGCCCTAAATTGCTAAAAATTGATTAATCAAACAAAATCGCAAACAAACATCTTTCGCAAATGCCTAAGTAGAGATCGATCTCCGGATTGGGCGAGAGCAGTGCCATAAAACCCTTCCCCTCTCGTAACCTGGCTCTCGAACCCAGATATGGTTATGACGGACTGGTTCCTTAACTTTTTCAAATCAAACAGCGCGACAAGTGCTTCAAAATACGATTCCTTGGGTGTCGGACCTTCAAACCCGAGTGGCGACTCTATATTTTTGCGAGCGCTTGTCGTCCAGCTTAGAAGCGCTCCCGCGAACCGGCAGCTTTTTCTCTTCTTAAAGGAGGGGAACGGAATCCCTTCCTGAGGAAAGAAAAATTTGGCATCCGCATACCCACACTTATAGCTAATCCACATAATCTCTCCTATGACATGACAATCCTAAGGTAAATTTTTATGAACTCCAACTTTGAAAAGCTCCTCTCTGCTGACCAAAACAATTGTGACTGGTATAGTAAACAAAATTCAATAAACAACCCATTGTTGGAAAAATGCTTACCTTATGTGATAAAAACCGATAATTTGAGTGCAATAAAATCGGAACTTAAAACCTGGAAATTGATGGAAACAAATTGGTGATCAAGGCGAGTGTTTGTGTGTGACACTCTGTACTTAAGACAGATTTCGCCCCCGCTACGATGCTCATGATTTGCATTGGAGGACTGTCTCCCAGCACTACTTGATCGGAATCCCCCTCAAGGCAGCAATTGAAGGGCCTGACGAACCATCTTGTGTTTGTAACTCTCTCATATGAATAGACTTGAATGAAGGAAAAATCAATCTTATGAAAATGAATGAGCGCATTGATATATAAAGGCCAACAGATAACTCTACGAAAAGTCATCAAATAAAGAGACACATCTGTTCGTAAAGGACACGTCCATCCAGGGCGAACAAGTGCCAATAAAATGATGCAACTCCAAAATAAATCAATTTTCATTCACACTTAAAATAAAATATTTTATCTTATAATATTTTCCAACAATCCCCCACATGAATGAAATTGACTCGATAACCAATGCAAAACAATGCAAACGATAGAGAGGGTACAAGTGGAAATTTCCTGCATAGGATAGGTAGCTTTTGGCTTTGAACCTTCCCTTGTGAAAGACTATCGGATTTACTTGCTAACCAGTGGACGCGATGCCTTGAACTGTTCAGCGTTTTGTGTAAACCAAGACAATAGAATTCACACAGAATCTTTCCGAACACAATTGGTTCTTACAGTTGTGCCCATTTTGGCCCTGGAACACCGATTGGTTTCAGAGAGTGCTTTAGAGAATTCAGCCTTAGAAAATTCTCACAGAAGCAGCCCCTTCACACTCACATAGGTGATCTCTCATTAAGGTTATCCTGCTATACCCCACTTGGATTTACCAAGGTATAAGAATCATTAAAAGTTAAACTTAACTTGAAACGCTGCAGGCATCACTGGTTCACCATAGGAATGATTGGAGAGATCTCTCCTCAGTGATACTCCCAAGTCTCATACAACTTGGTTGTCCCGTTAAACCTAGAACTTGGGATCTCCAGTCAGCTAGGTTGGGTTGCCGTTATAGAGACTTTTAATTAATAGGCTTTAATCTCATTCCCCTCGATGATCATTTGTTCTCTAGTCAAAACTCCAAACTCAACGGATCCGTAACAAATTTTTTTGATGTTTCATTCTCAAGTGAGAACAAATGTTTAACGGTACCATGTCTGCAATATCAAGACTTACCGTTACACGTGGTCTTCTATGCTTTTCTAACAACTGATGGCGATCACATTATAACTTTGGCATAGAATTAGACCCCCGTTGGAACATCCTCTAAGAGATGGCACAATCATCTGCTTATTAGCCTCTTTGTCTAATACAATGAGTTGATCAGACTCCATCGTAGACCTTGCTATACACGCATAAGGATTTCCAAATCATTGTTGCACTCCAATTGTACAATTAAATCCATCTTTGGATTCTAAAACTTTAAATTGGATACTCATATCACCATACTTTATTCTTTAAGTATAGTTGAACATCTCCCATAGTGCAACACGTAAATATTGTGAAAATTATAAATATCGTTTCCCCCACAATTCTGAAATTAATTCAGAATTAAACAAAATAATTTCCATAGTTTATGACATGACACAAACAATGTCTAAACTTTTCTTCATCTCTCATGTTCCAAGACACAGGAGCAAGAAACAACCCCCACATTGAGTGCCTCACCCCATATCGAGTAGCTCCATATATACTTAAATTGAGATGATTTTATGCTAATTGCACCTTGCATTCTAAGTATCTTTGCCGATTCAATAGATACTCTTTATAGCATATAAACCAATTTCACTTTAATCAAAAGTATCTTGTGGGGCGTAGTTATTGATAACTACCAACCGCTATAAGATTGTAGAAAATAAAATATTTCATTTTCAGTTTCATGCCAAATCAAACACAGCAACCCAATCTGATGGTTTAAACACAATCTCAAATAATTCAAGCTATGGATTTACACATCTTGCTTGTCCAATTGATTTGGCCCCAAATGACTTTTGCAAAGTCATAGGATCAGTGACTTATTCACCAATTGTCACACTTATAGTGTCTTTTTGGAATATCCAAAAGATTTATGACTATTCAACAAAAGTCACACGTGTTGTTTTAAATTTCACAGTCATGTTTCTTGAGGTAAACCTAAAGGTCACACCTTGTGGTTTAACTACAAGAGGTCATACTTTTTAGTTTAATCCCAAGGATCACACACTTTCTCATATAGTGCAATGTGACATATTAGAGAGTCACACCCCTTTCAAATGTGATGGAAGAAACCCATTAATTGAATGGTCACAACCACCGTCGCCTTTTCCGCTCACAGCCAAAATATGCGACTCTGTTTTTCAGAATCGAACCATGTATGATCATGCATGTGCTGTCAAAGCCACACCTTTCAATAAAAGTTGTACCGAAGCGCACTGCATAATTATCATCGTTCATTATTCTTGTTTCTATGAACAACCCTACAATTCCTGGAACAAAAAGGATGAGGGTTTCCAAAAGATTAGTCATCACAGCAATGCACAAACCAAATTGTTACTGGAAATCCCAACCGTTCGAAAAATTCTCGCAAATCACAGAGAGAAATAATACAAATATGGCTTCACAGGAAGGTGCAACGTTAGGTCCATTCAAAATTATCAGAAAATGAGAGCAAGCAACGTTAACGTACTTTACAATTAACTAACGGTTCACCGGGAACATTAGATCAATCTGCCAAATTACATTCAAAGTAAAAGATGGCATGTTCTAATTAATCAAGAACTGTATTCTCGGGTACAAATCCAAATGGCACTCACAGGCCACTTTCGGTACTGTCATGTAGTTTCAAAAATCTGCACCTAATGGCCAACGACTGAGCAATTGCTTGCAACTATCAAAATTGGTCGAGTCTTAAAAGTTGTGACTCGTCGCCATTTCTGATAAGCACCTGGAAATGTAATGAAAGGGTGCGCTAGTGTTTAGTTTTTGTTCAATTTAATTGTCAATTAGCTGTTTTTAATTGTGTTCGCTCGTAGAGTGTGCTGGTGCTGTTTTGTAGGTGAATCACCATTGTGTTCGCTCGTAGAGCGTGCTGGTGCTGTTTTGTAGGTGAATCACCAAATAAGGAGCTTTAAAGGCCTAAGGCATGTCATGGCCCGAAGATGACCCGACAGCCAAGGCATAGCCTAGGCAGAAGAGCAACGGCCAGTGAATTGCCAAGGCAAAGTCAAGTGCTAGGCCAAGGCTGAGCAACGCCAAGGCAGAAACTATGCAGCCAAGGCAACGCCAAGGCAGAAGCAGAATTGCCAAGGCAAGATCAAGGCGAGCCAAGGACCAAGCACCAGCTAAGGCTCTCGGCATCTATGGGATTAGGTGCTTTACATCGATGCCGAGCCTCTTAGTGCTCCAAACCCTTACCAGCTTCGGCATCGATGGAGGATATAAGTTTACATCGATGCCGAGCCCTTTAGTGGCCCAGCTTATGCCTGTTGCCATCGATGCCGACGACCCTAGGAGGGATTTTCAGAGCATATCCGGGGAATATTCCTAGCGCGGAATAAAAGAGTGATGTAATTGGATCCAAAAACAAGTAGGATAGATTGAGTAGTACATTTTCTAGATCTAGGATTAGATTTCTTTGCAATTCAAATTGTTCTTGAGTGTTCTTAAATTTCCAGCTTTGAATATTTTAATTTCTGCCTTTAGTTGTTACTTTTTGATATTGTCGCCTTAATTAAAGTTGTTGCTTTTCTCCCGATCTATCTTAATCTTTAGTTTAATTCTAGTCTCGCTTTTCAATTATGTTAGTTAGATTTTTGCTTGCTCTTATCTCTCCAGATATGTGTGAGTAGTCTTTAAGGGTTAGGTCATGAGGTGACTAGCACCTCATGGCTCGAGCAAAAATTGCATTTTTCACCTAATAAAGTTTTAATCTTTGGTTTGAAAATTGATGTGGGGTTCGAGTTTGTTGGTCAAATTGCCGAGGTGTTAACCTCTTTGATCATGTGTAGGTGGGAGCATCGCCTACTCACCACACATGATGCTTAGAGCTCTGTCGCTCGAGGTGTTTGCCAAATGAATTCTAGAGCTAGCTTGATTTTCAAATCATCTTATCTTCCGGTTTAAGAACTTTGCGTAAGTATCTTAAATTGTGTAATTGGGTGAAACGTGTGATTTAACTTGAGTCGTGGGCGTTAGAAATTCCTGGACCTAACCTCTCTTTTTCCTAGCTTATTCGAAGTTAATTTAGCCTTTTAATTTTTCCACCGCTTAAAGGAAAACTCGGTTAGCCTTACTCGCATCTACAAATCCATCCAAGCCATATAATTATTCCCTTGGGTACGATCCCGGACTTCCGGATTATCATGCTTCAAATGACGTATTAAGCCCTACGCTTGGGGTGATATTCCTTTATTGGACGGAACGAAGCATTTTTGGCGCCGTGGCCGGGGATTTCTTATTATGGCTTTCTTGGAGGTTCGACAAACCGCTGTAAGTATCCCGCTTTTGTCTCTTAGTAGTAGTATAGTTGTTTATGTGTTAGTTGTTCATATTTAGTTTGGTGGATACCTCTAACCTGACCTTGTTGTCAAACTTGAGGTGTAACGAAGCCAAGCTAAATATTGAGTTGGTTCTTCGTTAGTTTAGTTTAATTTGTTAGTTTACTTAGCTTAATTTGATTGCTTTGCTTAGCCGAGGTGGTGGCATAACCCCTTGCATATTCTATTTGCTGAGATGAGGTGGCGGTATAGCCCCTCCAGTCTGGTAGCTTGTTGTTAGTTAGTTAGTAGTATTTCTTTTGTGTATGCCTGTGTTCCGAAGCCCAACTTCCAATCGGCTTCATCGTTCTTCTTCTCCGCCTAAAATCTGGAGTATCACTCGGGATTATCCTGCACATTCTCCGCCTCACAAATTAAATCGCAAACTTATTCGCAAAGGCCCAATGGCCGAAGAAGCTGCTATTCGTACTCTTCGCGAATATCTTAATCCAAAAAGGGGTCCTCAAATATCGCCTATCGTTATTCCGACTCCAGCTGCTAGGAATGTCTTTGAATTCAAAGCTGAGTATCTTCGGGTGATTCCAGAATTTTGGGGTCGAGAGTTGGAGGATCCGTATTCTCATATCCGGGAGTTTGAGTCCGTTTTGCATTCCTTGGTCCCTGCTTAGAATCAACTTGATCAAGCTCGCCTTAAGCTATTTCCATTCACTCTGAAGGATAAGGCGAAACAATGGTTCAATTCATTGAAGCCTCGTTCATTACGTACTTGGAGGGAGGTTCAAGATGCCTTCACTACAAAGTTCTTTCCGGCCAGCCGGACGAAATTGCTTATGGATCAGATTCAGAATTTCAAGCAAAGGGAGGACGAGACTTTTCACAAGTATTGGGAACGGTACAAGGACTTACTTATCGCGGTTCCTCATCACAATTTTTCGTTGTATCTTCAAGTCAATTATTTCTACATGGGGTGTTCTCAAGAGAGTAAAAAGCTTCTCGACACTTTGGATGGAGGTGACTTTATGGGAAAGACACCGGAGGATGCATGGGATTATTATAAGTCTTTGGCCGAGAAAACTCAAGCATGGCAGTTTACAGATCCGAGGGAAAGAGCAATGTTCAATCAAGGTCCCACTAGTTCGGGGAAATTTTCTATTACAGAGCAAAGTGCTTTTGAAACTCGCTTGGAGGAAATTGCTCGGAAGCTTGACAAGTTGGAGCTTAAAAGTGCTCGATCTCGAGAAGTGAAAGTGGTACGCCAAGTAGAGGAAGTTTGTGTTATTTGTGAGATGGTGGGCCATTCTACTGATGCTTGTCCAAACATTCCTGCTTTGAAGAATGTGATTAATGGGATTGCTCCGGAGGAAGTTCATGCAGTTCAACGTTTTGATCCCTATTCTCAATCTTATAATCCGGGAACACGTTAACATCCGGCCTTCCGTTGGAGTGAACCAGTTGAAGGGAATTCTTCTCAAGCTCCACCACAAGCTCCTCAAATGCCTTGGAAGCAACCTCAAAATGCTTTCCGTTTCCCTCAAGCTCAAGGTCCGCTAGGATTTGCTTCTTCTGGTTCGTTCCCACATGCAAACCAATTTCAGCAACCACCTACACAGTTTCAACAACCACCAAAGCGTTCTTGGGAAGATCAATTCAGTGCTCTCTTGCAAAGTCAAACTGTTATCAATGAGCAACACACTCAGATGATGAATGACGTCAGAAATCAGTTGGGGAAGTTGACAACTATTGTGGGTATGCTTCAACAAGAAAAGGGGAAGTTTCCAACACAACCTAAACCTAACCCATAAACGACGTCCACTCCGCCTAATTCTTAAGGTCTCCACTTTGCTAGCTCTTCGGTGACTTTTCCCGAGCAAGCAAAGGCTATTATTTCTCTTCGAAGTGGAAAGGTGGTGGATAACCAAGTGGAGATGCCTCCGGAACCAACTTATCTACCTCCTCCTATTGATCGTTCAATTCCAACATCAACCCTTAGGGAATCTCCCAAGGAGGCAAGCGAAGAGGTTTCAAAGGAAAATGGTAAGGGTAAGGCGAAGGAACAAAGTGTACCGGATCCTAGAGTGTTCCAATACCGGCACCATTTCCTAACCATTTGAGGGCTTTGGCGAAACCAAATTTGAATGCGGAGTTGCATGAGTTATTCAATCAAGTGAAGATCAACATTCCTCTTATGGATGCAATCAAGCAAATTCCGTCATATGCCAAGTTTCTCAAAGATCTATGCACTTGGAAGCGCAAGCCTAATGTTCAAAAGAAGATATTCCTTACGGAGCAAGTGAGTTCTATCATTCAGACGAATATTGCACCGAAGTACAAGGATCCAGGAAGCCCTACTATCGCGGTTACCATTGGAGGGAAGCGTATCGAATAAGCCTTACTTGATCTTGGTGCAAGTGTCAATCTACTTCCATACTCCGTTTATCAAGAACTTGGGTTGGGGGAGATGAAACCTACTCGAGTTACGCTACAGCTAGCCGATCGGAGTATTCGTACACCTAGGGGCGTAGTAGAAGACGTTCTAGTTCAAGTTGGCCAGTTTGTCTATCCGGTGGATTTTGTAATTCTTGACACAAATCCGAATGACTCTTTGGCTACTTCTACTCCGGTTATTCTTGGGAGACCTTTTCTAGCCACAGGGGATGCGATCATCAACTGTCGAAATGGACTTCTTAATATGACCTTCGGTAACATGAAGATGGAGGTCAATGTTTTTAATGTGGGCAGTCAAATTGGGGATGACGAGAACGTGAATGAAGTGAACCTTATTGATACTCTTGTGGAGGAACACGTGGATGAGTTGCTTTATAGCGATCCTTTGGAAGTTGCTCTTACAGCCGAAGAGGTCGAATTTCTTGAGTCTTCTGAAGTAAATTATTTAATATCATTGCTCAATGAGGAGGATGAAGTGTGTACTATGAACTCTTGGGTTCCAAAGTTTGATGAATTTGAAGAGCTTCCTCCACTTGAGAAGAAAGTTCTACCATCCAGTGTTGAGCCCCCAAAGTTGGAGTTGAAACCTTTGCCTGACACGTTGAAATATGCTTTCCTTAGAAATAACGAGACTTATCTTGTGGTTATATCTTCTTCTCTTGGGAATCTCCAAGAGGAGAAGTTGCTCAAGACGTTAAAGGGGCATAAGAAAGCTATCGGGTGGACTATTGCGGATATTCAAGGGATCGATGCTACTCTTTGTTCTCATTATATTGCTTTGGAGGATAACGTCAAACCGTCTCGCCAACCTCAGCGTCGTTTGAATCCGATTATGAAGGATGTGGTCCGAATAGAGGTATTGAAGCTTTTGGATGTAGGTATCATTTATCCTATTGCTGATAGTAAATGGGTTAGCCCAGTTCAGGTAGTACCAAAGAAATCTGGAGTCACCATTGTGCGTAATGAGGAGAATGAGCTTGTGCCAACACATGTTCAAACGGGATGGAGAGTATGCATCGATTATCGAAAGCTCAATGCAAGCACCAGAAAAGACCATTTCCCCTTGCCATTTATCGATCAGATCTTGGAAAGGATAGCTGGGCACGCATTCTACTGTTTCTTGGATGGATACTCTAGGTACAATCAGATCGAAATTGCTCTAGAAGACCAAGAGAAGACGACATTCACTTGCCCCTTCGGAACTTTTGCGTATCGTCGTATGCCATTTGGTTTATGCAACGCTCCGGGTACTTTCTCAAGATGCATGATGGAAATTTTCAATGACATGGTCGAGAAGATCGTAGAAGTTTTCATGGATGATTTTTTTGTCTTTGGTGATTCATTCGAGTCTTATTTGTCGAATTTGGAAAAAGTGTTAACACGATGTGAAGAAAAGAAGTTGGTTTTGAATTGGGAGAAATGTCACTTTATGGTAACCCAAGGCATCGTTCTTGGTCACATTGTTTCTTCTAAGGGTATCGAGGTGGATAAGGCCAAGATTGACTTGATTGGGAACCTTCCTACTCCGAAATGAGTGAAGGACATCCGTTCTTTCTTGGGGCACGCCGGATTCTATCGCCGGTTCATCAAGGACTTTAGTACTATTTCTCGACCCCTATGCCAACTTCTTGTCAAAGACGTACCTTTTGAGTGGTCTCCCGCATGCGAGCAAGCTTTTGTCAAATTAAAGGCTAGTCTTACCACTCCTCCTATTGTGCAACCATCGGATTGGAGTTTACCCTTTGAGCTTATGTGTGATGCAAGCGACTATGCTGTAGGAGCTGTTTTAGGGCAAAGGAAAGACAAGCATCCCTATGTGATTCATTATGCGAGCAAAACCTTGAATAATGCTCAAGTGAATTATACGACCACGGAGAAAGAATTACTTGCGGTGGTGTTTGCTCTTGATAAATTCCGGTCTTATCTAATCGGTGGTGCTCCTATCATTGTGTGCACGGATTATTCCGCCCTCAAGTATCTCCTTACTAAGCAAGATGCCAAAGCGCGATTGATACGATGGATTCTCCTTCTCCAAGAGTTCAATTTGACCATCAGAGACAAGAAGGGGGTTGAAAATGTGGTAGCCGACCACTTGTCGAGGCTACAGTTTCAGGATCCTACTCCGAGTCTTCCTATAGTGGACACGTTCCCGGATGAACAATTGCTAGCTGTTTCGAGTACCCCATGGTTTGCTGACATTGTGAATTATTTGGCTACGAGTCTCTTACCACCGCATTGGTCTCCTCAAGAACGTCGTCGTTTCCTTCATGACGTACGGATGTTCTCTTATGATGACCCTTATCTCTTCAAGTATTGCCAAGATCAAATAGTGCGCCGTTGTGTTCCCGATTTGGATCAACGGAGAATTCTCGAGTTCTGCCATTCAGAAGCGTGTGGAGGCCATTTCTCTTCTAAGAAGACTTCTGCCAAAGTGCTACAATGCGGGTTTTATTGGCCAACTTTGCACAAGGATGCTTATCACTTTTGCGTCGCTTGTGAACGTTGTCAAAAACTTGGAAGTGTGACTCGGAAGGACGAAATGCCACTAACAAACATACTAGTGGTTGAGATTTTTGATTGTTGGGGCATTGACTTCATGGGACCGTTCCCTGTTTCTTTTGGAAATCTGTACATTCTATTGGCAGTTGATTATGTATCGAAATGGGTTGAAGCCATTGCAACGCGTACCAATGATGCCAAGGTAGTTGTAGAGTTCCTCAAGGACAACATTCTTTCACGTTTTGGGATGCCGAGAGCAATCATAAGCGACCAAGGGACTCATTTTTGTAATCGAATCTTTGAAGCTTTGATGAAGAAGTATGGCATCACCCACAAGGTTTCCACCGCTTATCATCCGCAAACGAATGGGCAGGCAGAATCGGCAAAGAGGGAGATCAAGCATATCTTGGAAAAGATCGTAAATCCGAACCGTAAAGATTGGAGTCTTCGTTTGAATGATGCATTATGGGCTTATCGCACGGCATACAAGACTATCTTGGGAGCTTCGCCGTATCATTTGGTTTTTGGGAAAGCATGTCATCTCCCGGTCGAGCTAGAACACAAAGCTTATTGGGCAATCCGGGCCCTGAATTATCGGTTGCCGGCCGCTGGAGCACATAGAAGGCTCCAACTCAATGAGCTTGAAAAGATTCGGAGGGATGCTTATGACAACACCGCCATATACAAAGCCAAAGTCAAGGCCTTCCACGACAAACAAATTCACCGGAAAAATTTTGAGGTTGGGCAGAAGGTACTCTTATACAATTCTAAGCTTCATTTGTTTCCCGGTAAATTACGTTCTCGTTGGGCGGGCCCGTATGTTGTTGAACATGTTTACCCTCATGGTGCTGTTAATGCGTTGAATCCTATTAATGGTAAATCTTTTAAAGTAAATGGTCAAAAGCTTAAACTGTTTCTTGGACTTTTTGAGGTGGGAGAACCAGATGAGGAATTGAGCGATCCAGTTTACACGGTCGCTCTTCCGGGTTAGCTTATGGCATAATTGTTTTTCTTTCTTGCTTTGTTCGCTTTTGTTCAGTTCTGTTTGTTTTGTTGTGTTTTGTTTTGTTTTGTTATTTGTTTTGCATCGAATAAAATCTTGGAGATAAATCACATGAAAAGATATCACTAATGTGCTAGTGTAACAAGGGTTTTTAGTAGTCTTTCTTGGTAATAGTCTATCGTTAATGATCCATGCACTCCGAGATTGACCCTATCGGTGGCAGCTTAAGTCTATGGGTGAGGTTTGGTATTTCCTAGAGTGCACGCTAGGTTGTATCATTATCTTACTTTGTTTTGATCCAGGGAACGCTGAACTTAAGTGTTTGGCGAGGTCGAGCGATAGATTTTATTACGGGCGCTAGCATAACACATTTTCAACGGTCTAGTATAGCCATCCATTGCTTACCCCACCGGTAAGGAATGGAAAGAAAAGTATGACTCGTGTGATCGCGTGATGATCGGGTGGTGCATTTCATTATGTTTTGCATGTTTTCATTTGTTCTTTGCATTTCCTTTATGTTTTGTCTTTTAGTTTTTGTTTGGTTTGAAGCCGGATAACACGGGCCGGTGGTTCTAATGTCAGTTGTTTGTGGAAGGTCGTTCTCTTAAGTCTTCTGCAGGGTTTATATGCTACCACACCAGCCTTGGTGGATTGGGTCTAAAGCCGGAGTGAGTGAGGTATTCAGGAGCCCTAAGCATGGGTGCGGCTAAGTTCCGCAGTTGTTAGCCCGATAAAGCTTTGGATATGGCCCTGTATGACTAGCTATGGTTCCGAGTTAGCAGAACCGAAGGAGTGAACCTTGGAAGCATCTAATCTAGCTGGAGCAAAACATTGACATAAAATCCTCCAACTTGGTCGAGGTATTTAGCGGTTAACATTCCCTTTGGACGGTACATTCACGCACTCTTCCTTTCTTCGCTCGTGTTCCTAATGCTATGAGGGCATAGCATCGTTTTAAGTTGGGGGGAGGGGTTAGCTTATGTGCTATTTGTTTAGTTCTTTATGATTTTTGAGAAAATTTGAAAAGAAAATTTGAAAAATTCAAAAACACTAGAAATTGAAAAATCCAAAAAAATGAGAAAATTCAAAAAATTTCAAAAATAAATAAAGTTTTTACTTGCAATTTCTTCCTTTTGTCATAATTTTTAGTTTTGTTCATGACTTATTGCATGCTCAATCGTTGTTAGTTGGCAAGAGTTCATGGCAATCCTAAGAAATTTGGTGCTTCTCAACTTGCATGCTCAGTTGAAAAATTGAATCGGTTAAATTTTGAGCAAGTTTTGGCCCATATCCCCACCTTTCCAATAAATTGCTTGTAGTTAGGTGAATAATCGCATGTCCATGCCTAGTTGTGTTTAAATGTCGATTTTCAATCATTTTTGGAATCTAAAGCGCACTTAGGAAAGGACATAAGGCATTCTTTGCATGATCACACCACATATGAGTCACCTTGTCCTATTTTGCATCCTGTTTTTCTCCCATTCTTTGCTTAACGTAGGTGACTGGTTGTTTGGAAGGTTGTTTGGTTGAGTGTTCATTGCTAAAAAGGTGTTTGGGGGGTGTTGGATGAATTGTTGGAAGTTCTGGGGTTTCAACTTGAAGCAAGGCAGAATTTGTCTCGGCGTCGATGGAATATGTTCCTTGACATCGATGTAGAGCAGCTTATTCCACCTAAGCAGTAAGGGCGTCGGCATCGATGGGAGATAAGGGCTTACATCGTTGCCGAAGGGGTTAACAGTGGCAGATCAGTCAGCTTCGTCAGAAACTAAAACAATCTCACCCCAAACTTCTGAACCCGACTTTCCTTCTTCCTTTCCTCCATTAAAACTCCAAACCCTAGCCCCTAATCCTTCAATCCCTCCACTAAATGTAACGCCCCGAATTTTGGGTATGTTAAATAAAACATTTTATTGAAGAAATCAACTGGAGTCTGGCTCCTTATTACAACAAAAACTCTCACAAGAGTTCAATATTACAAGAGAGCGGGAAACTAGGGTTCCTATCTACAGCTCCGCCTGCTCTTCCATCCTAGCCAGCTCCTCGGCTCCGTACGCCTCTAAGCTGAAGATCTCGCCCTGCTCATCTATGAAGTCTGACTCATTATACCGGCGTCTCCACCAATATAATATGTCAGGGTCACCAAAAGGCAACACCGTGAGCTACAACGCTCAATAGGAAATCCTTACCCACCAACCTTACGACGGTAAACAATTAAAACAACACTAACAATCGTACATCGTTAATCGTCTACCGTTGGTGTCCAAGATTTTCCGATTTCTCCTACGCGACTCGTTGTAGACTATGTCACCATTTTCCACTTACAAAACAACCTTTCAAAATCATTAGTTTAACACACACATTTGCATTGGCTCCGTACCGCGGATAACCAAGCCTTTCAAAATCTTTTGCATTGGCTCCGTACCGCGGATAACCAAGCACACACACACCCAACCTCGGTTCCGCCGCGCCGGGTTCCCGAGTATCCTCACAATGGTTCCGCCGCGCCGGGTTCCCATTGGCACGCAACACTAGCATTGGCTCCTCTCCATGGATAACCAAGCCATATTACCAATAAGGCTACCACGTCCGGCCCTATTGGCAATCTTCACAAAGGGCTACCAAGTCCGGCCACATTGTGGTTTTCACAACCCACGCAATGGGCTACCAAGTCCGGCCACATTACGGTTTTCAAACACATCTCACGTAATACCACCAAATTAGTCATTACGTAGTTTCAAAATATTTCCTTCCTCGGAAAAACTTATCCTTTCATAAACCACACCCTAGGTGCATGTTTCTACTTTTCTCGATTTTTGTGTCTCGTTACATGCAAAGACTTCGCCGTAGGACAAGGGTAAGCATAAATCATTTCCTTGTGAACAAATAAGATCATCTCTATCATGTTTAAATCAACGCTTAAAGCATAACGCCACATGTTCGGACGCCTTTGGAGTGATAAATCACTTATGCTTTATCGTGTCACAAGTAATGCAAGCAATTCATATATGCATGCTCATATTCATCTTTAAAGATCAAAACACAATTAATTGACATGAAAAGTAATTCAAGATATCATACTTATACATAGGGATAGGGATAAGGGTATCCTACCTTGATCCGAAATTAGTCGGGGCCGAATAAGCAAGGTTGAAAAATTCTACGGGCGGTGAATCTGGACTGAACTTCAGACGGCAGTAACTCGGTCAATCTTTGGCCGAATATGATCGTTCTTGGGTCTAAATCGAAGCTCAAGAAATGCTCTACAACTTTCGTGAAGAAAGTTGATCCTAGAAACTACTCTAAGTAAGAGGAAAATTGAGATAAAGGAAAAGACAGTAAGCTGTCTGGAATTTAGGAATCCGAGATTTTACTGAACTTTGGATGCCAATATCTTGGTCATTTCTTGACCGATTGGGGTGGTTCTTGAGCCTAACTTGAAGCTCTCGAATCCGAGATTTCTAGAGAGAAGGAAGAGCAAAGCTTTGAAGGTGTGATCTTTGAAGCTTGGAATGGCTTCTATTTATAAGCCAAGACCTTGGCTCTCTCTCCTCTCTTAAGGCCGACCCCCCCCCCCCCCCCCCCTCTCTCTCTCTAATTCTCATTTTGACACTTGTCATGCCAACTAGAAAGATCAAGGCCTAATCTTTAGGCTTGCATGGCTAAGGGTACTAAGGATTTGATCTTGGAGACTTGGGGGCAAGGAGAATAGTTTGTACAAGATTCTTGTTTAAAGAATAATAGAAGGACAACAAAGGACTAGATTTTTGGCTAGGAAGAGTTCACACCAAGGATTTGAAGTACAAAGGAAGTTCAATGGCCAAGTACTAACCAATTTCTCCCTCTCTCTCTCTCTCCCATCCGGCCTCTCTCCCTCTCCCTCTCTCTCACGGCCTCTCTCTCTCTCTCTCTCTCTCTCCTCTCTCCCTTGTTAGTACACTAGCTATACACATATATGTATTATCACATGCAAGAATACAACTTAAAATAGTAGTACTTTTGTACTAGGGATCAAAGAATAGTCTTTTGGCTAGGATTCTCTTTTATACAACAAATAGACACATGGTACTAAGGGTATTATTTTAACCTTCAAAGTACTAGAATAATATTTACTTAGATACACTAGTACTTAGGAAGATCAAGAATCCCAATAGAAAATAGATTAAGGGTACATAGGAATCTTAGTACCATGTACCTTTCCAATTAAAAATGGTTGTGCTTTCACACATGGTTTAAATGAAAGGTATTAAACTAATTAACACCATAGTACTTTGAAAGACCAACTCTTTTATCCAATGGACAATAATTCCCCTAACAATCTTTGTCCAATGGACAAAGATTAACACCAAAATAATTAAAAGAAAAAGAATATCCAATTCTTAGTCTAGGGTTCAAAAGGGTCAAAAGTTTCAATGAGGGGCAAAACAGTCATTTTGCGGTTAGGAAAAAGTAACTAGGTGGCTTGCTAGCTCGGTTTCCCCAACCGGATGGTTAGAAGCTAACTAGGCTTGCTAAGTAGGCCAAAGCGCAAAGAAATCAAATTTGAAGGGGCGAAAACGTAATTATGACAAACTTTGGAAATTAAAAGCAATTACAATAAAATTCAAATTTTTAACGAAATTTTTAACGACCAAAAATCAGGGTCGTTACACTAAATCTCCCATATGTTCTCAAAAAATCACTTAATCCTTCACTCCCTTCAACAATACTCCAGATTCAACCATCAATTTCAAGATTCCAAGCCAAAAACAAGGTAAACCCATTCTCCTCCCCTTTAATCCGAAATTTCCATCTTTTACCCCCAAAATTTCGAAATTCTTCCTTGTTTTTCACTCATATACACTCGCTCCACCATATTTTGACCTTACATTCACCATTTCACTCAAAAACTCAAAAATTCCATTAACCCTAGCAAAAATCCAAAAATTCCCAAAATAAAACCAAAATTCCTTTTAGTCCCAATCCCGAGAATTAAACAAACCGCACACCGGGCAGCCCCTTCTCAACCTGAAATTGAAGAGGAGGATGATTTTATGGCCGAGAGTGAGGAGGAAAATCCGCCCGAGGAGGCTAGTGGATCTCAGAGTAAGAGGAGGCGTAGGACTCCGGCTCAGATTGCAGCAGACAAAAGGCTGACTTGGGAGAGCAGTTTTGTGGCAGAAAGTTCAAGAATGAGAGGCAAGTGGATGATAAGGCATTGCCCGATGGTCATACGGGGCTTCGATACATTCAGCAAAAAGGTTTGAATTTTTGGACTGAAAAATTGCTTGGGTATAATAAGAATGCTGTGATTGAGTTTTATAAGTTTATGATTATTCCTGAGGGTGATTGGGAAAGTGATCCAACTGTTAGAATTGTTTCAAGAGTATGGGGAATTGATATTGTGATTACTCCGGATGATATTGCTAAGTATTTGAGAATTCAAAGGCCTCCTCCTGAGGATGTGAACTACCCTAGGAAGGATGAATTGATTGATTTGCAGGTTGTGAACGAAACTTTGTATAGTGACCCCGCTTTGGCTTCATTACCTCATGTGCACGGAAATTTTAAAGCAAGTTTTAGGTTTTTGAATAAAATGTTACATTATAATCTTTACACCCGAGGCTCAGAGAGTAGACCAACAAGGAAGAGTGGAGAAATTCTGTTTGCATTCGCAGCTAGTGATTTAACAGTTGATTGGGCCATGTTTATCTTTACTCAGCTGCGTGATTTTAGGGCCAATACTCTGATTAATGCCAACATGCCATTCCCTTGTATGATTACTAGCTTGTGTAAGGAAAAAGGAGTTAGTGGGGCAGCTTATGAGAAATTGGAGGAACTTTCTCCGGGGATGATAGATGATACTTTTGATGTGAAGAGCTCATCCCAGATTCACATGGCTAAGAGTAAACAAGCAAAAAGGGGGGATTATCTGACTACGATGCCATCGAGGAAAGAAAAATAGGGGTCTTGGATCAAGAAGCTTTTCTGTCAAGGGGTTTCAATAATCAATAGCCAAAGGAAGGAAAAGATTGAGAGGAGGAAGATCATGAGGGTGCAGGAAGCTCAAAGGAAGGAGATATCTTGGCAAACAACAGTATTGGAGCAACAATTTGGGGTGAAATATGAGCCAGGGCCAGTTGATGAGGGGGAAATTAGTGATGACTTCGCTGGATATGAGAGTGAGGAGTTGGCTGATTGATGGGATGATTTGATGATTGGATGATGTGGTGGTGATCTGATGCAGAGTCGGTGGTTTTAGAAATTCTCCTTAATTGGTCGAGGTCTTGGTTGGTTGACATGCCAACTACTCTATCCTTTGCTTTATTTCATTCATGTCATTTCATTTCGTAGTTTAGTTTGGTACATTGTTAGTTAGTAGTTGGTTTATTGGTTTGGCCGGTTTGGCCGTGACTTGGTTCATTTCATATGTAGGCGGCGGCCACTCGGGTAGTTAACCAAGCTAGAAATAGACCGTTGCCCATTTTTGCTAACCTGTTCTTTGTAACCAAGGTCATTACAAGCTTAAAAAGACCTTAGTTGATCTTTTATGCGCTTGGATTCCATTTTGATTGACTGTCTGATAGTTGCATAGTTAGTTAATGGCATGTTTTCCTTTCGTTATCCAAATATCATCTGCTTGTTTTCAATTCTGTTGAATAAAGTGCTGTAGTTAATTGAGGCATGGTATTTCTTGTTCGCTGTTGCCTGTTGTTCAAACACTTCTCTGGTGGATATGGTTTAGTTTGAACTCGCAAGTTTTGTGTCCCGTATCTTCCCCTTGTTCGAGGACACAAACTTTTTAGCTTGCTCTTAATTTGCTTGTTACTAAGCCTGTTTAATTGGATGTTGAAATTGTGAGTTGTAGAAGTGAAATAAAAAGCCGGATTGTTGGACTCTTGCTAGTTGGTAATGTTGAGCATGTTCTAAGTTGTGAATACGGAAGGATTGCATAGTTCTAGTTTTCTATGTTTCGGATTTTATTTGCTAGGGTCTAGCAAACCTTAAGTTGGGGGGCGTGATAAGCACCCGAAAATGTAATGAAAGGGTGCGCTAATGTCTAGTTTTTGTTCAATTCAATTGTCAATTAGCTGTTTTTAATTGTGTTCGCTCGTAGAGTGTGGTAGTGCTGTTTTGTAGGTGAATCACCAAATAAGGAGCTTTAAAGGCCTAAGGCATGTCATGGCCCGAAGATGACCCGACAGCCAAGGCACAGCCTAGGCAGAAGAGCAACGGCCAGTGAATTGCCAAGGCAGAGTCAAGTGCTAGGCCAAGGCTGAGCAACGCCAAGGCAAAAACTACGCAGCCAAGGCAACGCCAAGGCAGAAGCAGAATTGCCAAGGCAAGATCAAGGCGAGCCAAGGACCAAGCACCAGCTAAGGCTCTTGGCATCGATGGGATTAGGCGCTTTACATCGATGCCGAGCCTTTTAGTGCTCCAGGCCCTTACCAGCTTCGGCATCGATGGAGGATATAAGTTTACATCGATGCCAAGCCCTTTAGTGGCCCAACGCGCTTATGCCTGTTGCCATCGATGCCGACAACCCTAGGAGGGATTTTCAGAGCATATCCGGAGAATATTCCTAGCGCGGAATAAAAGAGTGATGTAATTGGATCCAAAAACAAGTAGGATAGATTGAGTAGTACATTTTCTAGATCTAGGATTAGATTTCTTTGCAATTCAAATTGTTCTTGAGTGTTCTTAAATTTTCAGCTTTGAATATTTTAATTTCTGCCTTTAGTTGTTACTTTTTGATATTGTCGCCTTAATTAAAGTTGTTGTTTTTCTCCCGATCTATCTTAATCTTTAGTTTAATTCTAGTCTCGCTTTTCAATTATGTTAGTTAGATTTTTGCTTGCTCTTATCTCTCTAGATATGTGTGAGTAGTCTTTAAGGGTTAGGTCATGGGGTGACTAGCACCTCATGGCTCGAGCAAAAATTGCATTTTTCACCTAATAAAGTTTTAATCTTTGGTTTGAAAATTGATGTGGGGTTCGGGTTTGTTTGTCAAATTGCCGAGGTGTTAACCTCTTTGATCATGTGTAGGTGGGAGCATCGCCTACTCACCACACATGATGCTTAGAGCTCTGTCGCTCGAGGTGTTTGCCAAATGAATTCTAGAGCTAGCTTGATTTTCAAATCATCTTATCTTCCGGTTTAAGAACTTTGTGTAAGTATCTTAAATTGCGTAATTGGGTGAAACGTGTGATTTAGCTTGAGTCATGGGCGTTAGAAATTCCTAGACCTAACCTCTCTTTTTCCTAGCTTATTCGAAGTTAATTTAGCCTTTTAATTTTTCCACCGCTTAAAGTAAAACTCGGTTGGTTGCCTAAAAGCCGAAATCCTTACTTGCATCTACAAATCCATCCAAGCCATATAATTATTCCCTTGGGTACGATCCCGGACTTCCGGATTATCATGCTTCAAATGACGTATTAAGCCCTACGCTTGGGGTAATATTCCTTTATTGGACGGAACGAAGCAATTTCCAACGGCGAGGGCCGTACCCAAACATTGGTGTTAAGACACCAATATGACACAACCAAAAAACACAGAACCACAAGTATATATCGCAATCCATACAGATCACAATTATCGCCTACCTTGCACTTACTTGAAGACTTGAAGTGTTCTTGTAAAATTCCCCCAATGAACACAATGGCTCAAATACCAATCCGTTCACAATAGTGAGTGGAAGTCGAGTTATTTCTGAAATCACTGGACACCCATACATCAAACATTGTGTCCTTTGCGAAAAGACACCTTTTACCAAACTAGTAAAATTAACCGTGCAATGAACATTGCCAACAAGTATCATTCATGGATTTCTGCAAACAAATACTAGTATGTCGTATCCCAAACAAATCAAATCTATTGGTGTAAACATCTGCGTACACTCACATATATCAGTCCAATAGAAAGGAAGAAAATCAGAGCAGAAATGCATCATATACCATTAGTGTCATGTGAATGTATAGAAATTAAATGACTAAATATAATGGTCAAAGTTAATCTTTACGGTTGGAACCGCTTCATGAGCAACCATTCCCGAACCATTGCAATCGGTGCAAATTAAGAAGAGAGCAAGAATTTAACGATACCACTGGGCAAAAATTAAAGGACACCACCAAGCTAGTGAGAGGCAGTACACACTATTCAAATCAGAGAGATATTTCTCATACGCTAGCAACTATTTGCTGTATAAAAATGTGAACAAGTGTCAAAGCCATATCTTTACACCATGCAAACTTGGAGAGGAAACTGCACTGGGGAAAAAGTTCAAACTTGAATGCTGTGAACAAGAATATAACACTAATGTGGCAATTCATGTATGAGCGGAATTTTAATATGTACATGCAATTTCCAGTTTCATCTTCAACAGAAAGCAAGATATGATTCAGAAATCACATCACACAATCACAAAAGTAAATCGAAATCTGTCTTAAGATTGTTGGAAAAGCGCTTACCTTATGTGATAAAAACCGATAATTTGAGTGCAATAAAATCGGAACTTAAAACCTGGAAATTGATGGAAACAAATTGGTGATCAAGGCGAGTGTTTGTGTGTGACACTCTGTACTTAAGACAGATTTCGCCCGGCTACGGTGCTCACGGTTTGCATTGGACGACGGTCTCCCAGCAGTACTTGATCGGAATCCCCCCCAAGGCAGCACTTCAATTGGAGGGCCTGACGAACCATCTTGTGTTTGTAACTCTCTCATATGAATAGACTTAAATGAAGGAAAAATCAATCTTATGAAAATGAATGAGGACATTGATATATAAAGGCCAACATGTAATCTACGAAAAGTCACCAAATAAAGAGACACATTTGTTCGTAAAGGACGCGTCCGTCCACGGCGAACAAGTGCCAATAAAATGATGCAACTCCAAAATAAATCAATTTTCATTCACACTTAAAATAAAATATTATATCTTATAATATTTTCCAACACCCATATCAATTGGAAGCCACCATATTTTCAGTAAGACCTTATAAAATCAAGGTTGTCAATCGATTTTACTACTTCTCTCGGCAATATTGGTTTCAAATGTCCAAGAAACTTTCTAATTTTTTTTGGATTAAACTATACATACTCCTAATTTTTTTCTTCATTGGATTTATCAATTTTTTTTAAAGATAATGCCCAATCAGTCCTAATTTTTTCATGGCTTTGGAAATCTTTGCCCTATAAAACATCCAACTGTGGTTTAGAATTCAACTTTGTTTTAGAATTCGATTTAATGGATTGGTCTTTACGCTGTTCAAAAAAAAAAAAGGTTGGTCATTGGTCTTTGTTAATTTGGCTGATAGTGATCAATTTTAGTTGACTTGGAGAGAGAGGGGGGGATGACTGCAGATACTTTTGAAGCACGCCATTTAAGGGCCTTTTTTAAAATTTACGATTTTTTTTTTGTGTCGTTCAAAAAAAAAAAGGGTTGGTTTTGTTTGACTGATAGTGATCAATTGAAGTTGACTTGGAGAGAGAGAGAGGACGTACGGCGAGAATAATCGGAGATACTTTTGAAGCACGCCATTTAAGCCCTGTTTTTAAAATTTTGGATTTTTTTGTGCCTTTCAAAAATAATGAGTTTTTCGTTGGTCTTTGTTTGAGGTGATCAGTCTAAGTTGACTTGGAGAGAGAGAGGGGGGGGGATGACTGCAGATACTTTTGAAGCACGCCATTTAAGCCATTTTTTAAAATTTAAGGATTTTTTTGTTGTCCCATGCCGCCAAGAGTTGCCTAAGCCCGACGGCTCACTAACCGGCCCTGTCTACAAGTTTGTCGAACTAGTATTATGTATTGAAACTCTCTCTCTCTCTTAATGGGAAAATTGTAGAAAAATACGAGGAATAATGCAATAAGACATCAGGAATATTTTTTTTTTTATAGGTAAAAAAAAATTTATTAATCAAAGAACCAAAGTATAGAAGAGTAAATGTGAGGTGTTGTTTTAGGCAAAGGGGGGCTATCCGAATAGGTGCCAGGCTGCCAACTGAAGGGAAGCCATGGTTCAGAGTTATCCTTGGCGAAGGGACACATCTATTCACTTCCAAACCAACACGTTGGAACGGCACATGGAAAAGATGCCAGTAATTGGTTTATGCAATCGAAATAATAGGATACATGAAAGTGAAAATGAATGATTTAAAATAATATCAACAGGTAAGTTTGAATATTGAACTTTCATTTTTTTAATGATATATAACCTCTTTTATGTACTCTATCAAATCTTTGATTGCTAATAAACCACCCAAGAGATTCAAAAATTTAAAAGTTTCAGAGGGAATAGCTAATATTTGAATCCGCAACCTGTTGAATGGTAACTCAAGCACTTAGCTACTCAGCTTCATGAAACTTTGTGATTTTTATAAAAACTAGCGGATGCCGTGCTTAAAAGCACGATAGAACGTAATATAATCCTAATGTAAATAAATTATTACATGCTCTAACGACAAACCTAATCTACACATAGCATGAGTTATTTGGAGACATTTTCCTATTTAATCATATATAAGAGGCAACATTTAAATATGGATACATTTTACCATTAAAATGAGGACAGAGGGACGGGTAGGGTAGATTTATGAAGAGAATCTTCTTTGTATCTTTCTAAATAAAAAATTATATGACATCTACAACTTAATGTCAAAATTTGATTGAGTGATCGTGGATGTTACTTTGTTTGTATGTCTAGACAAAAACCGCTCTGTTTTATAATATCGATGACAATATTTTATGTTATATACCACCATTATAATTACTAGTGACGGCTCCAGAAATTCTTACAAGCGTGTTCAAAAATATATACGTTATACCATCTCTAGAAACCACAAGACGGATCAACTTTTTTCTAAAAAGTAGCAAATGAATTTCTAGGATTCAAGTAACTCGTACAAAGTAGCAACTTCATATTTGCTTCTGTGAAGCGATTGTTTAGTTGGCTAAAATTTGGGCTTTCAATTTTAAAGTGAGTTAATTTGTGGGCTATTTTTTGGATGGGTGTTCATTTATTTGTGGATTGGGTGTTCATTGATATTTGAGTATGGTTAGGTTGGGTTGGGTGTTCAAAGTAAGGTTTGCCAAAAATTTAGGGAAAATGACGGCCCATGATGTGTTTTGATAATTAATACCCGCCAAGAAAATGCTAAGAATATTTGTTAATGTTAAAAATGTCCTTGGCATGTATTAATTATCAAAACACGTCATTGGCCTTCATTTTCCCAAAATTTTACATGTATTCTAAAATAAAAAAAATTAATTGGTATTGAGTTGACCATGGAACCATCCATATAGAGCTGTCTCTGAATTTATTATTGGCAGTTTTTTTTGCTTACTACAGTTGATATTTACTTTTATTGACTGCTTCACATTTTGCCATCAATAGTCACCTTTACCGGTGGTTTTACTCTCGTCATTAATAATTACCTTTTGTGGCTGTTTTTCATTACGACCAGTAATAGCACTTTTTATCGACGGTTTTATTACCGCCGATAAAAAAAAGTTACCGTTAAAGGCTATTTTTGGTGTAGTGATTGTATATTTTCTCTTTTTCGAACTTTTCATTTATCATCGGTCGCCAAAAGTTTTACTAGCGAAGTATCCTGGTCAGTTCATAAAAAAATTTGTGTTAGAAAGTTCCAAAAAATACGCGTCTTTGGCGAAAATTTTGAATGTACTTAATTCTGAGGATTGTTTGACACGGGAATAATTTGTTCACCCTTTTAAAGGGGATGAACATTACTTTCTCTGTGATTGGTGGAAGTAA